>SNQJ01S0038150.1:80478-98260 GCA_010110895.2 Picea sitchensis | reverse complement strand
CCTTCAATGCAGTGTCTTGATTTCGCTATTGTTGTTGTTCTGAGTATATGAAGGCGTTTTCGCCATTTTTGTATCTATCAATGGTAGAGATAAGCTCCCGACTGTAAAGTTTCAGCAGACATTCTAGTTCTCTGGGATGTGTATCTGTGTTTGAGATTTCTTGTTTTATGATAAACAGTTCTCCTTTTCCATCTATGTTTTCGTCTAATATCAGAGAGTTCATGATCGAATGATTCGCGTGGATTGTTGCAATGATGTTATGATAAAGGATTTGTTGTGGCATTATCGTATTCTCTGGTCTTTTGTGTTTGAATGTAAGAGGATCTTGTGTTCAAATGCTTTCTCCTTCAGTCTGTTACAAACCTGATGTTTATGATAGACTTTCGCACTTTTCTCATTGCAAGTCTTCCCCCTACTCACCCTTACTACAACTCACTGTTTGAAGTTTATCTAAGACCTCACTCACCCGTGCATGCCTAGCCTAGTTTCTGAGTTGAGACAATTGTTCTGAGTTTGCTTCCATTTGATCACCCCTTTTAAACAAATCGTGACATTAAACTGATGGGTGTCAGGCTTTGCTCCTGCAAGCAATCTAGGAGTGACTTCTGACGCTAACAGATAGCTAAAAACATATGTTGATTTGAATATGGGGAGACTCTGTCAATTCCAAATTGAGCATCAAATAATTTTTTATACGAAGGTATAAGATTTTCTACAAATATAAAAATGCCAAGGCAAGAGGTTTACAAATATAAAAATATAAAAATGCCAAAGGAAAGATGTTCACAAATCTTGTAACACTCATTTTTTTCATTTTTTTTGGTTGATGCTTGCAAAGCTACCCTTGGCTCTTGAGGTGTTTAGGGAGCAATCTAACCTTATAAATCTTGTAAGGTATTCTTTAGATATAGGTATGGAAGGGCACTAACAAAATGGAAAAATGGAAAACCTACTAAATTTTATTGAGGTTAGTTGTAAAACAAGTTATTTCACATACTGGGAGATTCAAAGTTGGTAATAGAGGTTAAAATGTAATATTAGTATGCAAAATTTGATCCCAAGATCCTTATTTGATCAAGACTTTTTTGGCATATTCTTTGCACACATCTACATGGAGCTTAATATGGAAGTAGAGGGTCTATCCAAGGATCCCTCAAGTTATATAAATGTACATGGGATKTTATAAAATAAAATGTTGGTGTCTCCCCTCTAGCAACAATAAGATCCTTTGTTTTCGAACTTTGAAAATTATAAAGCATGATAGACTTTTCTTTAAGGATCTTTTATCAGTTCTTTTTTGGAAAAATGCTAATTTTCCRGGAGATGATTAATAGACCTTTATMTTTTTTGTATATCATTTATGTGATATATAAAATGGCTTGAGACCATGAACTAATATTTAGCTTCTAGATGATATATGTTTATTTTGGTTTTAATTCACTCTGAGTGTTGTATCAGAGTTATACTTAGAAGGTAAAAAATGCACATATGGAATGTAACCTTTTYTCTTCTTGAAATCAAAGTTATGATTTTTTATTAGGAAAAACAATACACATATTAGCATTTATTCATCTTAAGATGATATTATTAAATAATCAAGAAGTTATGCCTGCCATGATGTTATGACCTATTTCTAAAGACTCACTGCCTCTGAACATTCTCCTAGAAGTCTCCTACTCATGAGCATCATCCATGACCATCTCATACCATGAATCCTTCTTGACTGAATTGGAAGGATGCTCCTTCCCACCTGAACTGAAAGGCTGACTCCCTCTGAGTTGCTCAACCTTCAGAGCTACCTTCTCCTTGTTCACTTTCACTATGTTGCTAGTAATTTCTCTCATAGGCTCGCCCTTTATCCTATACAAGTTGCTCTCTCTAACTCCAAAGACATATTCTTTTTCTGAGCTAGATCATATAGGAATAATAAGTGCCTTTCCATTCTAGAACGCTACATCAAATCCCTTCTTCTCAATCATTGATACTGAGATCACAATCCTCTTGAGTTATGACACTCGTAGCACATCCTGCACCCTCAATGTGCCTCCTGACTCCATTCGGAATGGCATTGTTCCAAATCCATTCATTGCATGATTGGTCCCCATATAAAATTCCACATACATCTCTGAGTCAGACTCTATGAATCTCTCTAACACCTATTGCACTCCCGTCATATGACATGTGGCTCCATTATTTATCAACCATGCACTCTCTAATATAGTGCCCAAGGAAGTTGATCCAGATTATTTTCGGAACGAAATGAGAGAAGAGATATAATAAATAAATGTACAGATATATCCTAGATATCTAATAATATAATAGAAATATATCAAAGATGCAACCATAAACTCAGAGATACAATAATACACAATTTCTATTAATGAGCGAAATGTTCAAAACTGTATAAATACAGAGTGAAAGACTCGCTAGAATGGTGGCATCTAATCTCTAAGAAGAGATGTGACGGCTACTCACAAACGTAAGAATATGGATTACAATGAGGCTCTAAAGGCCTTTTTAACATAAATAAAATCCAAAACCCTAACCTCGGAAGATGAAAAGCCAAAAATTTTGTGGACCTCGTTTTGGGTAGTTTGGTGTATCAACTTTACATGGGCCTAACTTTGGCATACGATCTTCGTTTGGGGTGCACAATAGCTCGTTGGAAATTTATCGTCGAGGAGTTTCATTTGGGGGGATAAATAAGAGCCTTTGGATTTTGTTGAGGTTCTCGATCCTGTTAGCACCAGAAGTCACCCCTGGATTGTGATAGAGGTAAGCCTGATACCCATCATTATTTTATGTCACAGGTTGGTTATAAAAGGGTCAAATGGGCGCAATCGCAAGAAAATATCGTCTTAACTTAGAAAAATGGACTGGTATGCACAAGAAAATGAGGTCTTAATTTGAATTCAGTTAGTAGGTTATAATAAGGGTGAGTAGGAGGAAGACTTCAGTGAGAAGGATGTAGAGGTCTGTCATGGACATCGGGTCTTCCAGCAGCCCAAAGAGAAAAAACTCAAACTCAAAATCTTCTTGAGTTCAAATCATAAATAAACTAAAAGGAATTATAACAACACTAAAATCGAACCTCCATCATAATGCAGTCACAATAATTCAAGCAAGTCAGTCAATCATAAATTCTTTCAATATCAAAGGCAAACAAGATGGAGCAAGAAAGCTGATTGTTATTAAACAAGAGGTCTCAAATACAGATGCATAACCAGAAGCCAGAGGCTTTACTAAAAATTTACAATACGGGATCTTCTCTCTACCATTGACCATAACAAAATATCAAAAATGAGTATTTATACTCAAAAACAAATTGCTCCCTTCAGAAGCACACTCTAGTTATTGCATTCAAGGCTTGTCGTCTGCATTTTCTCCTGTCAAGCTACACTTGTATTCTTTTGTTAGACGCAAGGTTAGATGAGTATGGGCTTCATCAGAAAATCCATGGAAGGGGAACTTTCAGCTGACATTCTACCCTCCACGACCAGATTTTCCATGCTTTCCATTTATGTGGTGAAACAAGGTTTCAACCACCTTCCTCATTTTCATTAACTACTTTCATAGAGATCTGGGGGACTGTTATTAAACAAGAGGTCTCAACACACGATGCATAACCGTAGTTTAGGCTTTACTAAAAATTTACAATAAGATCTTCTCTACCATTGACCATAACAAAATATCGTAAAATGAGTATTTATACTCAAAAATTGCTCCTCTTAAGCACACCCAGTTATCGTGCATTCAAGGCTCATCGTCCACATTTTCTTCTGTCAAGCTACACTTGTATTCTTTTGTTAGACGCAGTGTTAGATGAGTATGGCTTCATCGAAAAATCCATGGAAGGGGAACTTCACCACATTCTACCCTCCACGCACCGTATTTTCCATGTTTCCATTTATGTGGTGAAACAAGGTTTCAACCACCTTCCTCATTTTCATTAACTACTTTCTCATAGAGATCCGCGTGATATGACACCCGAAGGAATGTTCCAGTAATCTCACCACTCTTTAAGTCAATTCTCGGTGCCTCAGACCATGCATATCTTTTCTGATGATCGACTCGTGCTTTGTTTCTTTTGGTATAGCTCTTTTCCTTGACTTCGGACTTTGATCCATGACCTCGCGGTTTATTTCGAAGCGCCGTCATGATTTCATGCTCTTCAATGTAACTCATGTCATTTTCATACCAAACCCCAAGTCACAGTGACACATCCCCTCGACGTGATTTAACGATGACACATCGCACTTCGCGGAATCTTCAAAAACTCTTCCGTCTTTTACTTTCCTCGGACCTCGGGCGTAAATCACAAAAGATGATCCGAATAATCCAACTCTTCTCTTTGATCAATGGCTATGATATTATCACGATTTCATTTTGTGAGTTTTGATGACTCTACTCCTTAACCGCTCCATCTCACGAAACCACTAAACATTGATCGCCGCTAATCATGTGTCCTTTTGCAACAACTAAATTTTACCAGGATGTCTTCGCATTTTCATACCTCGCACCATGTTTTCGAATTGTAGGATCCTCGACACCGATTGTCAGTTTATCTCACTGCTCACCGCTTTTGACTTGAGTCCACATCAAATCGCCTGGGCAAGTTATGCTTTGGTGGCATGACCGTGGCTTATGAAAATTATTACTGGTAACACCGGCTGATGGGCTCCTCGAAAAACAAAAGGACTGCTAAGGCAGGCAAAAGAGTGGGTGATCACCTGTGGAAAACATGAAGGCTATAAATAATATTTCGTGCAAGTTGCTAGCAAGGAAAACTTATGATCAAGTCTGCAAAAGGAGAGAAACATGAAAAATTGCAAACCTAGGTAGAAAACACAGACTCACATGACCCTGACAAGTTTATGTGCTAACATTAGGCTCCATGGGGGATAGAGTCCTCCCTGTGAGGCTCTAAGAACTATTTTTGCGGCTTCAGTGCCTTATTGTTGGGTTGTGGAGTATCCTATCAAAACAAAATAAAATAGAAATGGTATTTACAATGGTGGGATGTTGATTGCGGATTTAAACAAAAAATAATTTCAGGAAGTGCCCATTTACAGGGCCACCAAAAACTTCATCTCCCTCCAAATTCTGAAACCTATAAGTGTTATTTGGGAACCTCTCAGATATCTTCAAGGGGTTGATCCAAAGGGATTCGAATTTACCATGCTTTCCCTTGTCCTACTTAGGCACATCCCATTTGAGTACCAAATCTCCCAGCTTTAAATCCTCCTTATTTCCTTTCCTGTCAAAGGCCTGCTTGATTTTTTGTTGACGGTCATGCGCTCTACCCATCACTTGCTCTCTAGTCTGTTGTAATTCTACCATCTAATGAATTCTCCCAATCATGTCATCGGGCTCTCCTTGGCAGTCTTGAAAGAATTTTTCCACAGGCAAGGCGACTTGAGAAGGAAAAACTTCTTCAATCCCATATACACACTGGAAAGGAGAGATTCCCAATGCTTTGTTGTCACTCTATCATCTCACAGAGAAAATTTGAGCTTTGAATCCCATGCTTTCTTTTTATCCTCTAGCAGGCTTTTGATGATATTTACCATGCTTTTGTTAGAGGATTATGCTAATCCATTGCCTTGGGGGCAGTAGGGGGTAGAGTGGATCAATGCAATCCTGAACTGCTCACAAAAATTGATCAGTGGTTCATCCTTAAAGGATGCAACATTGTTAGTGACGATTCTGGTCGGGCAACCAAACCTTACTATAATATCCTCCAGAAAACCAATTATCACCCTATGGGAAGCGTTCCTAGTGGGGATAACCTCTATCCACTTGGTGAATTAATCTGTTGTAGTCAAGATACACCTGTGATGACTGCTTGAAGCAAGATAAATTTCCCCAATGAAGTCAAGACCCCACTGCTGGAAAGGTCCTAAAGCTGCTACAAGCTTAAGTGGTAGAGGCTTGAGCTGCTACTTCTCGGAGAATTCCTAGCAATTGATGCAAGATCTAATTCTCGCACAAACATCAATGAATAGAGAAGGCTAGTAATACCCAGCCCTGAGAATTTTGTAGTCTGTTTTTTTCCAGAAATGGTGTCCCCCACATAGGCTGCCATGAAAATCAAACATAATCCTTTGGGCCTCTTGTGGGTCTAAACATCTCAGAATCACTCCTAGAGGGTCCTTCGAATACAATACCTGGTCAATAAGGAAATATATGATTGCTTTGAGTTTTAAATCTCTTACCTTACTCTTTCCCATATCGTCAAGGGTCCTTAACTCCTATAGGAAATATACAATATCTTTGTATGAGGTGCATTCTTCTAATGGAGGTATGTCCCGAGGACTTTTATCAAACACTTTAGCCGGTTGGTTTTCTAAGCAAGTGTTGATGAATTTAACCCCCAAATATTTACAATTAGATTCAGCCAATAGCCTGTCTAAACCCTATCCTTTAAATAGCTTGGTGGGTTTTATTTCCAGATCAAATTCAAGGATTCTGGCAATCCACTTGCTCCTTCTCTTCTTTATGTCAGGTTGAATGAGAATGTCCTTCACAGAAGTTGAAGGAACATATGCAATAATTTTTGAATGTAGAACATAGACTCTGAAATATTTGAGAGCCTTCACCAAGGCATAGGCCTACTTCTCCATGATGTCATATCTGACCTCTGCATCTCTTAATGCTCTACTGAGAAAGGAAACAGGTTGTTCCGGCTCCGCATCATTCTTTTGTAGTAAAAAAGTTGCCACTGTGTCAAACGAAGAAAAAGAGAAAATCAGAAAATCCTTGGAATAATTAGGACTGATAAGCACAAGTGCCTCAGTCAATTCTTTTTTGATTTGGTTGAAGGATTCTCTGGGCTCAACAGTCCATTTTAATTCATTCCCTTTCCTGAGCATGGCGGTGATATGCTTCACCAATTCAACAAAATTTGAAACAAACCTTCTTAGAAAATTAATTTTGCCTAGGAAAGACTAAACCTCCTTCTTGGACCTGGGAAGTGACAAGACTTGAATAGCTTCGACCCTGCTAGGATCAATCTTGACCCCCTCGGCTAATACAATGTGTCCCAACAATTTTTCTTCCTGCATAGAAAATAAAGACTTCCTGGGATTTAGGGAGAGACCAAGCCTTCTGCATTTCGAGAAAACCTTTCTCAGATGTTGATAGTGTTCTTTATTAGATCTAGAGAATACTGTTATGTCATCCAGATAGATGACCACAAACTTATCTCTTTCTCCAATGAATGTGATGTCCATGTCTCGATGGAAGGTTGCTCCTGCGTTCATCAATCCAAAGGGCATTTTCGCATACATGAATGTGCCCCAAGGAGTGGTGAAGGTTGTATTTTCTCTGTCTTCAGGAAGGAAAAATATCTGATTGTAGCCATAAAATCCATCAATCATGGAAATCCTAGATGCACCAGTCACCCTCTGCAATATGTGTTCCATCTTACGTAGCGGGTAATTGTCCTTCTTAGAGCTCATGTTTAGATTTATAAAATCAACACAGAGTCTGATTTCTCCACTTTTCTTTCTTACTAGGACCATGTCGGCTACCCACTCAAAATATCTTTGTTTAGTTTATATTGTCATTTTCTGCGGGAGCACAATTTATTTTGTAATACTATGACTTGTATCCATCCGACAACAGTTTTTTTTTTCTCTTCTGATGATTGTTTCAATTTTCATTGTCGATGCTTTAACGATTCTCCATCCAATTCAATGTGCATTTTATTGATCAAACTTTTTAAGTAAAGGAAGGTGTTAAAAAAAAAACTGATTTTAAAATATTTTCATTAAGGTTTAATTAGTTTATTTTATTTTTATATTAAAATATTTCAAACTTTTTAATGTTAAAAATATACTTTTTATTTTATTGTATTAAATTGTATTTTTGTGGATTTCAGATCTAATAGATATGTAAATGTCATATGTCCTAAAGCTATTTAAAAAAATCTATGATTACAATGCTAAATAAAATAAAAAATAAGATATATAACGGAAAAAATTTAAGAGTATATAAGTAGAGAGATTAGTGCAATGGAAGTAGTTTATGGTAAGACGTGTGCACACTCTTTTGGTATGGGGAGATGTTACGAGTTTGAGCCTTGTATCCCTGGGGTGGTCGTTTAACACTTCATATCATCCACGAAGTAGGGAAGAAAGTAAAAGAACAAATAAAAACTAGAGTTTTTATGTTGGTTTTAGTCAACAAAGTTCTTATATAGAAGGTGTGACAAAGTTCTTATACAGAAGGTGTAATAGAAAGGGCATGAAAAGGTTTTTTGATTTGTATTCTTTGCAAATGTGAACGGAAAAATAGATCATTTACCCATTCATTTTGTTTTCATGAAGAAGGTATGGGGTTCTAATCTTCTCTTGATTGTTTGAAAAATGTGGTTTAATGATAAAACCTTAGAAGAACATAGATACTTGTGCTTGATTGCCCAGTGTGCCACTTGGATAGCTAAAAACATATGTGCAATTCCAAATTCAACATCAAATGATTTTTTATACGAAGGTATAAGAGTTTAACATCAAATAATTTTTTATATGAAAGTATAAGAGTTTCTACAAATATAAAAATTTCAAGGCAAGAGGTTCACAAATCTTATAATAGGCCTTTTTTTTTGGTTGATGCTTGCAAAGCTACCCTTGGCTGATGAGGTGTTTAGGGAGCAATCTAACTTTCTAAATCTTGTAAGGTATTTTTTTGATATAGGTATGTAAGGGCACTAACAACATGGAAGAATGGAAAACCTAGGCAATTTTATTGAGGTTTGTTGTAAAACAAGTTATTTCTCATACTTTAGTGTTGGGAGATTCAAAGTTGGTAACAAAATGGTTAAAAAGTAATATTAGTATGCAAAATTTGATCCCAAGATCCTATTTGATCAAGATTTCTTTGGCATATCCTTTGCACACATCTACATGGAGCTTAATATGTAAGTAGAGGGTCTATCCAAAGAGCCCTCAAGTTATCTAAATGTACATGGGATGTTACAAAATAAAATGTTGGTGTCTCCCCTCTAGAAACAATAAGATCCTTTTTTTTCGAACTTTGAAAATTATAATGCATGATAGACTTTTCTTAAAGGCTCTTTTATTAGTTCTTCTTTGGAAAAAAAGTTAATTTTCCGAGAGATGATTAATAGACCTTTATCTTTTTTGGATATCATTTATGTGATATATAAAATGGCTTGAGTCCATGGACTAATATTTATCTTCTAGATGATATATTCTTATTTTGGTTTTAATTCACTCTAAGTGTTGTATTAGAGTTTTACTTAGAAGGTAAAAAATGCACATATGGAATGTAACCTTTTTTCTTCTTGAAATCAAAGTTATGATTTTTTCTTAGGAAAAAAAATACACATACTAGCATATATTCATCTTAAACTGAGATTATTAAAGAACCAAGAAGCTATCGTTTCCATGATGGTCTGACCTGTTTTTGAAGATTCACTGCCTCTGAACATGCTCCTAGAAGTCTCCTACTCTTGAGCATCCTACATGGCCATCTCATACCATTTCTTGACTGAATTTGAAGGTTGTTCCTTCCCACCTGAACTTGAAGGATGACTCCCTCTAAGTTGCTCAATCTTTGGAGCTACCTACTCCATTTTCTTTGTCACTATGTTGTTGGTAATTTCTCTCATAGGATGACCCTTTAGCCTATACAATTTTCTCTCTCTAACTCAAAAGACATCTGCTTTGTCTAAGTTAGATCCTCTGGGCACGATAAGTTTCTTTCCATCCTAGAACGCTACATCAAATCCATTATTTTCAATCACTGAGACTGAGATCACAATCCTCTTGAGATATGGCACCCATAGCACATCATGCACCCTCAATGTGCCTCCCAACTCCATTCGAAACGCCATTGTTCCAAATACCTTCACTGCATGCTTGGTCCCCATACCAAATTCCACATGCATCTTTGAGTCAGACTCTTTGAATCTCTCAAACACCTATTGCACTCTTGTCATATGACATGTGGCTCCATTATCTATCAACCATGCACTATCTGATATAGTGCCCAAGGAAGTGATCTAGGAGGACCTCCACATGGAAAATTTGTACTTTGCACACCATGGGATAAATCATTAAAAAGTTTGACAATAGGTGGTAAAGAATTATTAATGCTCATGAATGAATTAATTAAATTGTAAAAATGATTAATACTTAAAATGAGTATGAGAAACTCATGTATTAGTCATGCACATTGGAAAAATGATTAATGTTTGAAGTGAGTTTGAAAATCTCGCGTATTATTCATTTAATTGTAAAAAGGGAAATTAGTTTTGAGAATCCAACTCACAAATTAGTTTCCTAATTTTAAGGGGGAATTGGTTTCCTAGTTTTAAGGAGGAAGTTAAAGGTTTCATGAGTTGGTTTGGACTCTTCCTCACTTTATAACAAGTGGTTTCCTAGTCTCAGGGAGGAAGTTAAGGATCTCATGAGTTGGTTGATATGATTTCTCATTTTTGTACTTGAGTGGTTATTAGATCTTAAATTTGTGGATCTTGTCTCTTTGAATTATGGAGTTAAGGAAAATATATAAACTCCTCATGTAATATTTGGGAAAGGAGACCACATTTGTGGGAATAATCCTTTATGAATCCCTTTATGGAGTTGATGAGAGAGTCCATTTGATGCCACATTCTTGTGAGAGACCAACCTTTGTCAGAGGAGAGAATCTCTTTGAAGGAGAGACATTGCCACATTCTTGTGAGAGATTATCCTTCGTCAAAAGAGGTCGTCTCTTTGTAGGAGAGACATGGCCACATGCTTGTGATAATCTAGCTCTTTTCATTGTGCATGAGAGAATCTCTTCGATACTTCCACCTATTGTGGGAATTCTACTGCCACTTGTTGATGTGGAAATTCATCCCTTTGCATTGTAAAGGAGAGTATATTTGAAGAAGATAACGAAGTGGTTCATGGATTTTATGATCTCGAAGATGTAGCCAGAAGGTTCTGATGAACTCTGTTAACAATTTGATGATCTCTTGTATCATGTTTTTCTTATGCATGTTTTATTTCCGCAATTATGTTCATTAAATGCATTAACTAATGGATTATGAGACTAACAACGCATTCACCAAGTTAATATTCTATTTGAATTTGAGGCTTCATAAGTACATATTTTCACCTTTGATGCAATCAAGTTCAATAGATATGAAATTGTAAATTTGACCTTTATTATGTGACATAGAACCAAAACCAGATTGGTATCAGTGTCACCTGAGTCCAGATCAGGAAGTATGGGAAATAAGTAAGAACTATGTCTATTCAAAATTCTTGCAAAACTCATCCAATTGAGTATTTGTAGATGCAACTACCTATAAATGAATTTCATTTCCCCCCTTCTTCCTGTCCAGACATTACCCTGTGTAATGTCCAAACTTTTGACATACAAAGAACTTAACTTTTCTCATGTCATTCTTCTTCTTTCCATCTTGAGCAATCAACTCTCCACTAGAAATCTTCCTGAACTTTCCCTTCCTTGTCTGACTGGAAAGAGAAACTTTCTCATGATGGCTCCTTTTCAAACCATCCCTAGACTCTAATTGAGTCTCCTCCTGAATACAATAATTCCATAGTCTATCAAACCATGGAATTGTCTCTCATGCATAGATCCCCTGCACAAAATGTTCCCAAGAATTAGGAAGACCTCTCAACGCTACATTCACCAACTCAACATCCTATATTGTCTCGCCAATCACTACAAGATGATCTTCGATATGTGTAATATTCATAATATAATTCACAACCGTGTCCTCACTGGACATCCTAAATAATTGAAGTTGGAGCTTCAAATGTTGCAACCTGCCTGTAATATTTTTTGGGTATAGACTCACCAAAGCATCGTAAATTTCCTTGGTAAATTTCTTCGTAGCAATGTGTGAAATCAAGCTATCCTTCACCGATTCTAGCAACACTCGATTGGCCTTCACTTCCTTCTTCTTGTGAACTTCCAATTCATGTAGATCAGTAGGAGTGGCAACCAGATCCTCAACATACTCTTTGAGGTCATTCTCCTCCAATAGAAGAACAATACTTGCCTTCCGATCCTCAAATTTTTTTGCCCCTTCTAACCTATCCTTAATCTTCAATATGTTCACCATCTGCAAAATATGATATGATAACCCTCTATTGGAACTACCTTATATTGTCATGTACTTCCTATCTGTGACTTGTCCTTTTAACTGTGGATACATGTGACTGTATAAAATGTGACTCCTGGATGCCTCTGTATACCTGCAAAAACATTTGTTCTGCCTAGTATTGTTGTTTCCCTAAAAATATTTCCTTTGATTTCCTCTGCTAGTTATCAACCTGATAATATTTGTCCTCTTGGTTTCCTCACTTCAGAGACTAGGCTATGATACCATGCTGAAAATATAATTCTAAGTGGACTCGACCCTTGGTATGCATTAGTACCATGTTGATATTTTACCACTCTACTCAATACTCAACAATTAGCTCGAATAAAATCACTTTATCTACTAAAAGAAGAACTAAGTAATCAACTAAACATGCAGCGAAAGCATAAACAAGGAAACAAAATCAAGCACACATAAAAATAAATATTTTTGGGTAAACCTATGGGAAAATCCTGGAGGTAAAACCAATCCAATGATGCTTTTATTAAGGTCAAATCAGGGCTCCCGTAATAGGGAAAATGGCCTACTAAGAAATTTATACACTTGAGACAAACCTGGAAACTCCTGTGTTATTGTACGATCCTGTACCAACACATTTTCCAATGCATATGTGACTTGTCCTTCTTTGACCCATGGACATCCATGACTTTCCCTTCTATGACCCATGGATATCCACGACTATCTTAACTATGACCCACATATATGTATGTATAGCCCATATGGAAAGCTCCATATGACTCTGCTCTTCCCTCTGGTCTTTGTCCTTTGAAACCCACCTGCATATTCTTCCACTCTCTCTCCTCCTTGATCTGTCTAAACTCTAGATGAAATTCCTTATCCACCTATCAAGATCTTGAATGATGATTCTTTTTTATCCAACCCTCCCATCAATAATTGGATGAACTCTCTTTACCCAACCAGTGAGATCTCCTCACTCTAGTGTAAGAAAAAGTCTTTCTTTTCTCCTACACTCCTCATACTAGCAAAAGTCCTTCTTTGCTATCCTCAACCTTGGTCGCTCACAAGTGTATCTCACACAAGTATCTTGACCTCGACCTCTTGTCAAAAGTGATTTCTCCTTTACCCTAGCCTTGCTTTTATAATCATGAGTTATGATATATTTCTAATATGAAAAGTGATCTACAATTGATATTACTTCTCACAACCACTTAAGATTCATATTACATGTTGCATCATAAGAATTTCCTTAAATTACTCAATTCACTCATAAATACAATTTTACTTTAATTAATTATTTTTAACTAAATTAAACTCAAGACTAGAATATTTTCTACAACTTACACATACAAAACACATGCCAATGTGGAAGTACTTGTTTGATGCTACCAAAAACATAAAAAATTAACATCGACACTATAATATACTCTAGAATTCACTTCCCTAATCTCTTAAAAAATGTTATGAACATAGGGTAATGGGAGTTCAACACAATTCACAGTTTATTCTTTTGAGTCAATGGATTCACATTCTAGTTCTCTATATATTTAGAAGTTTGTATTATCATTATTAAATTTCTGAGGATTAAGTAGAGGGAAATTAAAGGAAAATATGGAGAGAATAAACCATCCTTATTAGTCACACCTATCCAACACCAACATAAGTGTGAATACCATGAATGCATTGAGAAAGCAAGAAGAAACACCATGACTAAATGTTATTTTATTAAGGTCAACTATTCATTTCTCAATGATGCAGTGAGATGACATTTCAAGACAACACATAAGAAATCAACAAGCCTTGAAAAGAAAATACCCATCATGGAAAAATATATAACATTAAAAATTGCAATCAAATAGGATCAACAATAAATGAAATCTCATTTAACCTATTAAGAAGACAACTTGCCAAATTTCTTGCAAAATCATAAATAAACAGAAAAATGAAACTTAAATGAAAGCATAGGAATATACAAGAAGACGAACATATTGCAGTGGGAAGTTTGTATAATATTAATCTTTAAAATTCCTACAACATATTCTCATGGCATCAATAATAATTAGAAGAAAAAAACCAAACAGAATGCTAGAATGATCAAACCTTAAATTCAAAGGGCTAATTTCTATTATAAATAACCCTCAGAACCTCAATAGAATGCTACCTAGGTTTGCTACAGAAGGAGAAATGATGCATTATAGAGGTCATCCTAGGATTCTCAAACTTGACCTTAGGATGCTTTAATATCATTATCACACAGTAAGACTAGATTTCAATAGCCTTTCCTCAACCATACCATGTATTGGTATCTTCTTGTTTTGACTTAACTGTGGAAACTCTTCGGTCTACTTTGAGAAAACTTGTGCATTCATGAATACCAATTCAAACCAAGGTACAAGATAAATCATGAAGTCATCAGAGAAAAATGGAAGTTAAAGATCAATAAACATTAACTTAGAAGAGTCAATATACATGATGAATGGGTAAAAGAGTTCCAAAAGACTATTTACAAGGAGCATGTCAAAGGATAGAAGGAGCATTGAAGAACATAAATAAATGTACAAAAACAAAGAGATATTGAGAAAAAATAAGAAATTTGAATCCCTAACCCCTTAGGTAGTCAAATAATATACAATAGGCTCAAAGTGGTAGTATATTAGGCATTAGAGATAAAACAATTGGTAGAGGGCCTCTTTCTTTTTTCTTATAAGAGAAAAATAAAAGGGGGGATGTTGTGACCACAACAATCTGTTGATCTAATTTCCTCTGAAGTCTACTTCATACTAAACCAGGATATCATCATTGATCCTAGGATAAGGAAACATCCTAAGGTACTCTTTCTATCTATTGCACTTCCTTTCCAATATTAGTCTTTTTATCCTTGCAACTTCACATCAACATCTTTTTGACGGGGCAGAAATTCCCTGCAATAGTAAGGGGTACTCCCCGGTACATGGTCCCAATCAGACTATGCATTGTTTGGTTTAGGAGACCCATCTGTATTCGTGAACGGATACCATTATTGGTTATGAGTTTAGATGGTTGGATGATTATGAAAATGAATATGTAGATGAAGACTATATAAAAGAATAAAATAAATCTAATCTACTCTAACCTATCATATCCTAGCTAGGAGAAAATGATTGTAATAGGATGAGATGAAATGAAACTAAACTATGAAAAATACCTCAATTATATGGTTTTTATGAATATGCAAAGCTAGATAACACATGTATAAAAATGTATAACCAGAATAGTCTATGTCATATTACTGAATGCAACAACAACTCATATGCTTATGAAATAAACATGAGAAAGAATAACGCATTTCTTAGAAAAATAACAATTTCTTTAATAATAGTCTATGAGCAATAGTAAATCCTTACAACACATTGAAAACAACAAATAATATGCTGAAAAATAGTTGAAATCTAGCCACCATTTACAAATAGTTTTTCTCTCTATCAAAAGCGACCCTCGGGGGTTCTCAATATTAGTTAAAACAATATTCTCTCTGAAAATAGTTTCTTTATTTTGTACAATTATTGAAGATCCCCTTCAAAATGGGATTCTTCCTTTATTTATACAACTATTACTAACTCCCAAAAATGACTTCTTTCATTCCTCAAGAAGCAGTTACAAAAAATTTCATCTCGCCCCATTAACTATTGACATTTGTGAGTAAAAAGCCAAAGATGAAAGTGGTTGGAAAAAGACAAAATAGAATATAGTTAACAACAAATATGAATTTTCTATTTTTTCTTTTCTAGGTATTCCTATCCTTGATGTAGGTTGTCCAAATCTCTAACTAATCATAGAGTGATACAATCCTATGGTAGGAAAATTCTTCAAGTGTTTCCTTGTGCATGGTTGTGTTATCATTGAGGGTCTACATACCTTTTTTCAAGGTATCCATGAAGGCCTAGATCATTGTATGGACTTTGGTAGGCTATATGAGATGCTTCTAGATCAAGTCCATTGTCACCTTTGTGTTTGATTCAGTTATTTCTTACCTATGACTTATGCTCTACTGTATTTTATCAATAATTTTTTCCACTACGAGAGTCTTCCCTAGCTCTTCCAGTGGAGGAAGACAACACTTTAATATCAAAGCTTGTTCCGCTTTGTGCAGTTGTGAACATATTTCCAGTGAGCTGGTCATTTCTTTATTTACTCTCTATATAGCTTGTTGAAACTAGTTGAGTGAATCTTAGTAAACTTTTCTTTCTATACTTGGAGGGAGAGGTAGCTCGATAAATGCATATGGGTTCTCAACGATCCATCTGTCAATATCGCTTATACCTTCCCCGATAATGATGAACTAGGTTTTCTTGGCCTCCACTTGACTATGCTATTTTATGATAGTGGTTGTCATCTATTGAAAAAGGTGTAGGTGTGCATGCATGTCTATGATGGCTTCCTCTAGTTCTTCTCAGACCTTTTTTGCACTGACCTTGAACCCTTTCACATTGTCCTAATCTATCTTTAACTACTTGAGATTCTTTTCCAACTCTCTAATTCTAGCGTGTTTTTATATATTCTGGTGGTATAAGTTATTTATGTTATTCTCTATTTCCATAGTGAAAGTGGTTCCAACATAAGATATGGATATTGGATCCTCATTGATGTTCTCTATGATCGAGGTATTTTTGAGGACTAATATTGAATTGCCTCCAGTGACTGACACTTTCCTTATTTTCTCATGTACAATCCTTCCCATGGCCTTATCATATTTGAAATTATTTAGATTGGGAACCTTGCTTGTTTTGAATAGGGTGTGAAGCCCTAGACCCATTTTTTCGAGTTAGGTGTGACTGCTAGTATCTCCTATTGATATCTTTGGGATATCAGTGTCCATCATATATGTGCCATTATTTTTTTCTTCTTCATATTTCTTGCAATGTTCCTCCCCAACTGCCTTTTCTATTTCCTCATTTGCTTCTTTCCGTTCTACTTATATTGCTACTACAACTTCTGTAGTTTCTCTTTCAACTTCTTCATTTTCTTTGTCTTCTTTCTTGACATCCAATTTTTCCTCCACTTCTTCTTTAGTTGATGTCGTTGCTGCTACATCATTTTTTTCCTTAGCTTTAGCCTCCTCAGTTTTTCTTTTCTTTTCTACAACATCCTCTTTCTTCTTGTGGGTATTTTCTTTCTTCCTCCTCTTATTTTATGTTGTTGGTACTTCTTCTACTTTTTTTGATACAAATTGATGGGATTTAGTTGCAGTAGATGCTTTAGCTATTGCCTATTCTTCTGATTTCTTGTTGCCTTCCTCGTTGGCTCTTTCTTCATCTGTGATTCTCCCCAGGGACTTGCCTTGTCTCATGGAAATTACCTCATCGTATTTACTATCCCTACAATGTAATTTCTCTTTCTTCCATGTGGATGAAGTGTATTCCCATGGGATTCCAATATTATGTAATGCCCCCACTTTGGGACATCATCACAGGGCAAAGACTTATGATGACCAGAGTAGCCAGATGGATGTTATAGCGATTACAGGGGTATTTGAGAGGCATTGTGGGGTCCAGTTGGCATTTATCATCATATTCCATCATTATGAGCCATTCCACACAGGTTGTCTTTGGTTTTGTTCCATTCCGACGATTTCCATGATTTTGACTATTTTGAGCTATAAGTTAATTAAAATCACTGAAGAGGGCATTTTGGGCACATTAC
>SNQJ01S0038150.1:57289-74453 GCA_010110895.2 Picea sitchensis | reverse complement strand
TAATTTGCTGCATACACACATATAAACACATCTAAAAGGTAGATCAACAAAGTGTTTGACGAAATACCTCACTCAGAAAAAGTTTTAAAAAGACACCAAAACAGTGATCATCCTTGCATGATGGCTTGGGATCATTACATATTATTAAAGTGTTATTTGATGACTTTCTTCGGTTCGTGCCTTCTGAATATCTCTTCTCTGAAGTGATACGAAATTAACACATCCACTTCATATTGAGCCTTATTAATGTTTTCAAATGAGTATGAGTTGATACACAATGGGAGCATGGTCCATATTTCTTTCTTAGCTTCATACAACATTGCCCCAACACCATTGATCACTATTTGATAAGCCACTTCTTGAAGCACCAACTTATCTGGGACAAATCAAGGAAGCAGATGTAGGGCTTTCGTGGCTCTGTATATTTGGATGTATGTTCCATGCTCCATCAAGTACCATTCCCCTATCCTTTTGATTACTCCAAGAACCTTTTCTTTCATACACGGGGCTAGCACAAAAAATATGAATTTGTATAATAGCATAAAGAAGTGTTCCCATATCCTGTGGTACTATTTCTTATACGTGTGCTCCTAGAGCACCTTTTAGTAAATATGGATTGGTGGGTCTATCGATTGTCATGACCAACCCATATTCAGGTATTGATGTGTTACATACATGATTTCCTAAAGGAATTATGCCATATGAAAATATGGAAATGTTCCGGGACTAGCTTCCTTCACTGCAATGATAGACTATGTTATGGTAGTTGATAGGAGATAAACCCAATCGAATGAAGACCCTTCATCCGCACAGTAATAAATCAGTGGCATCAAGGATAGAGAAAAAATGGAGGCATATGTTTCTCTGTATAGTATACATAGAATATCCACCAAGTATTGGTATGGAAACCTCAGTGTTGTGGTGGGATACCTATCGGAAGGCATGTGCTTAAAGATTTGTCTGACTTGTACCAAACCTTAAAAAGGTCTTTTGTCTAGAGCTTGAAACCAATGATAAGTTATTTTTCCAATCTCCTGGTCCCCTTCTCCAAGTGGTAGCACTTTGCTGGGTTAGATCGTTAGAAATATTCTATGGGTTCTCCCCTAGTGTTGAGGATATTTCATGCTTGAGAATACAAGAAATTACGTTCACGCAAGGGAGTAATGTAGCACATGATACCACTCTTTGTATCCTTGATTTATATATATTATTGAATATCTTTAGTTCATCATGATCATCTACTTCAACCATAAAATTTTATATTTTGAACATTTGATAGAATTTTCTTCAGTTGAGAGAGTATCCTCTCTTTTCCAGGAGTCTTATTGTATCATCATAAACTACTCTTGAGATGTTAGGTTCATGTTCATGCCAGATAACACTCCCAAAAGTCTATGTGGTAGGTACTTTTCTTGTCACTTACTTTCGTGGATAAATTTTTGAATATGCAACATATAAATGGAATTACCCCCCCCTCCCCAAATAAAAAAAAAGAAGAAGATAAAAATAAGCACGATCTGATTAGGAGCTATAAACATATGAAAGGAAAATAAATATTCTAAAGTAACCCATGTGTTAAGTACCTGAAGATTTTCTTGTATCTATTAGTCCCTAAAGTTGTCCTTGATTGCTAAGGGAAAGCTAGGGCACCTCAGTTATTGCAATGGTTTATGTTTGTAGGTCTTTTCTAGGTTTTAGATTGGTTGATAGGTCAAGTAGGGAATGAAAGGGATAATAAAAAAATTTGGTTACAAAATCAAGTTTCCACCACACATACTTAGTCAATGTTTTTCAATCTGATAAGATAGATAAAGAAATATAACAATAAAGAAAAATAAACTATAAGTTCACAATTTTTTCACTCACAAAGAAAATTATTGATCCTAAATATCATTCAGAAACAAGAATAAAGTACTTGAATACAATTCATGTAGAAAATAAGTAATCAAAAAAATATTTACTGGCTTTCAAACTCTAATAGGGCACATCAAATTATTTTCAAAGAAATATATGCATTCAAATAATAAAAGAGAGAATATAAGAAAATATGAGGTAGTCTAACCATCATATCAACTTTTCCATTAAGTGTATTATGAAGTAGGTTCCAAACATTACAATCAGAGACCATATGTTTTTTCACTTCCCAGTTCAACCCCATAAATTCTACCAATTGATTTCCTTTTTATACACAGAGTTGGTTTCATCAGATCCCAAAATCTAGATACAGTTTTGATTGAGTCCTAATATTTGGCTGACAAATAGGAACTACATTCCATTTCATTCATTGCATTAAAACAATAATCTTTGATTTTAGGGAAAAACATGATCCTAAGACTAAATCATAATCCCAAATATATACTTGACCTGAAAAATAGAATCTAACTCATAATCTCTCACAACATCTCATTCAAACTTTATGTACTAGTTTCCGTGATCAAGGACAGGTCGAATTGATGAGGTGCCAACTCAACCATGACTAGGGAAGCTTTTAGGAAACAAAAATTCACAAAATATGGAAACATTTCCTTCCAAGATTCACCTGTATCTCCCCAGTGGTTCACTTTTTTGGGAAAATACTTGATTCGTATATATTTTGGACCATTATTCAAGTGGGTTTTGAATGAATTCTCCTAACTCTTCATCATTTTCTTGGGAGACTTGTCATAATTTGACTGCTAAAACAGTCACCTACAGGAAAATTTTGCAATTTTCATTGTATTTCCATATCTCTTTTTTTGAAGGATATCCTCTGTTTTTTCCTCCTGTCTTTACCTTTATATTCCTTTGATGTAGGTATGTTCATATCAATAGATATTTTATGTTTCTTTCACTTTCTTTCATATTTATGATCCTTTGAGGATTCTCCTTCAACAATTTCCTTTTTCACGGGTTTAGACAAGCTGGTTGTTCCCTTCTCCTTTTCAAAATCCTTATATATTCATGGTTGTCAATAGAAATGATATAAATGAACTTCTTTGCAGGGTTGGATCTTTTTTCCAAACCATTAACAACTTTGAGTTGATAAAGAGGTAGCACCACCTTGTAAAAACTCCATTCAGTTTTATTGGGATTGACCTTGTAAGAAAGAGGGTTATCACTGCAAAAGGAAATATTTTCAGTGGAAAAATAAAGTGTCCCTATGACAGGCCCAACAATAGTTAACAAGTATCAAGTGTATGTCTTTTGTAATTGTTCTTCTGGGAGGATTTCAAACATTTTTCGGAATATCTTTTCATAACCACCTTCAGTAAGCACCTTGGTCCCTTGAGCAAGCCTTTTCATAGTTGTGTCTGCAAAACTTGGGCATGTATTCAAATGTCGCTAGACATTCCCAGACAGGTCTTTTGCCATTTTTTCACCTCTCCAACCTTTTTTCCCCATCTACCTAATAGATCCTTAACTTCTTCAATAGAATCTCTCTGGAATTTTCGAATTGATCTGAACTTTGAATATTGTTGTAATACTTTGTTTTACCTACAATTGCTAGGGTTTCACCTTACTTGGGATTTTGAGAATCCCTACATAGAACAGTTGTTTCACACAAATTTTGGATTCAAATACAATAAGTTGCATTTCTTTTATTTAAAATTCTTCTTTAAAATTTTGAATCATAGTCGTGGCCTGACAACATGAAGTACCAACATAATTTGATCTGAGTTATTAAAATCATGCATAGGATCTAGTAATAATTTAGATAGGAACAAATTGAATACAATAACCATTTGCATGATCCTGTAACAATTGACAAGATTTGTGGAGCCATATAATGATGAATTTGGGTTCTACAAGAATGGAACATTCTTGTAGCAACTCTTCCCACCTTTTAAATCAAAATTTGACTATAATTCTTATGTGACACACAAAAATCATGAAAATATTCAATCCAATATTATAATAAGAAAATGAAAATAATCCTAAGAAAAGAAATCACACTCCAGATGATAAAAAATAGAAATGTTTAAAAAAATTAAGAAAAAATGGGCTTATGAGGGAACAGGTTTCTGAAAAGAAAACAAGAACAAGTTTTGATAGAACAGGTTAAAAATAAAAGATAAAAGGTGATGCATGTTTGAGGATTAACACTGACTCCTTCTGTGGGTAATTGTTTGTGATAAAATATTAATAACCATGCATACCAATGCCTTCCTTTCTCACTTTATCAGTTTTGAATATTCACCCTTTTCTCCTATTAACTATTTTGATCCCTGTTTTATTTTATATCATCTACTCTGCACTCTAAAATACCAAATTAAAGAAGCTAAATGAAAACTAGTGTCTCCATTGGGCTATCGAGTCCTTATTCTTGCACTCTAAAAACTTGACACTACTCTTCACACTGCAAACAGATATTCAAACATGCTTAAAAAGAAATCTATTTATGTACAACTCCTACACAACTAACCAATCAACTTCTAGATCAGGTCACATCAAACTTCCAATGCATCCTTGGAAGAATTTGACTAATAATTAGAACTTCCTGTATGCATGTGATTGATAAAACACAGAAAAATGTTAGGTAGCTAGAGAGGTAGTGGGGGGCCCAGAGGGCCCATAGTGATAATAGTGGATGCCATTCAATGTAAGGTGGAATAGATCCACTATAGTATTAAATAAGGCTCACTATGGTAGTTAGATATAATAAATGTAAGATGAATTCTTAGAAGTTTCTACTTCTAGAAGGTTCCTCCTCTAGAATGTTCTTAGGTGGTTGGTAGCACTATATAAAGGGGTTCAAACACTGTAATGAGATATGAAGAAAAGTATTGTATTGTGAGTGGTAGTTCAATAGGAGGATGTCCCCTTGAAGAGGCAAGTTAAAAAGAGAGGATTCATTCCATAATAGGATCAATTGTATGGTTTTTCCCTACCCTAATGGTTTGATAGTAATAAAAGTGATTTTGCATATTGTTATTCTATGTCTATTGTGGTGCTTTTGTATTCAGGTCTTTGGTACTTTACAATTGGTTTTGATGCATTTTGGATGATTTATGTAGGTTTTGATGAAAAATTTATAGATACTTTTTGTAGATATGAGTTCCTCTCGGAAAAACAACAAAGTTAAAAAAACAAATCGTCTAAAACAAAGTCCAGGAAGTAAAGTTATTTGCATTTTAAAATATGGAATTTTTGAGGGTTTTTTTCTGTGGACGACGGTGAGATTTTTTTATTTTTGTAGTAGCTGGAGGCTGAATTTAACTAAAACAATTACAGATCTAAGTTCTACTTACAATTTCACCCAATATTTAAAAAAAAATCGTCTGAGTCGGAGTTATTGAAGTGAAGATATCGTTGATTTAAAATCAACTATTTTTGGGGGTTTTCTGTGATGACAATGGGACTGCAGAGTTCATAACTTTTCATAGGGTGCTCAGATTGATACCAGATCAATTCCATTGGATAAATCATTTTAAGAAATTTATTTTGGTATATTTTATGTGGTGTTTCCAATGTATGTTCACACTCAAACCCTCAAGGAAATTCTACACACAATTGAAGCATTCAAATCTCAAATGCATGACACATTGCATAACTTTAAAGAAGATCTCAAGGATGGTTTTCGTAGTATTTGTGAGTCCTTGGAGAGAATCCAGAATAAATATAATTTGGTGAACATCATGAATGAATATCATCAAGAAGTGTATGATTGGTATGTTTTGGAGGACGATTGTGATGATTGGTATATGGATAGTTGTCATTTCTGGGATGACAACCACTTCCATCTTTTATTTGATGACTATACTCCACCTTCTGTAGAGAAAATAAATGTGACACATCAGGAGCTAGTTATGATTACCAATGTCCATCTTGCATATTCTACAACAATATTTTTCCTTCCAGATTCAACTTTGACCCTTTCCCACTATGTGGATGTATATTATTATTTGGAACCACATGATAGGTGTCAGTATTGGGAGCATCATTTTCAGTTGGTTATTGGGTGCCGATATATTCTGTGTGGATTTCACATAAGCATTTGGACGTGGGACCATGGTTTACAATGGTGGTTAGACTACTTCAACATGGTGTCTTTCATTTCTCAATGGGACCTTGGTTCTATAGTCTACTTCAGTTCTATGGTCCACACTTATCCATGGGACCCTGGTATATGGTTTTACATCAAGCATCGAGGACAACACTTTCATAAGGGGGATGTAATGTTAGGTAGCTATAGAGGTAGTGGGGGGGGCAGAGGGCCCATAGTGATAATAGTGGAGGCCATTCAATGTAAGGTGGACTAGGTCCACTATAGTATTAAATAAGGCCCATTATGGTAGTTATATATAATAAATGTAAGAGGACTTCTTACAAGGTTCCTCCTCTAGAATGTTCTGAGGTGGTAGGTAGCACTATATAAAGGGGTTCAAACAATGTAATGGGATATGAAGAAAAGTATTGTATTGT
Source organism: Picea sitchensis (assembly GCA_010110895.2). Taxonomy (NCBI): domain Eukaryota; kingdom Viridiplantae; phylum Streptophyta; class Pinopsida; order Pinales; family Pinaceae; genus Picea; species Picea sitchensis. Next base: position 68,051 of record SNQJ01S0038150.1, on the reverse strand, counting down.
GAGTGGTAGATCAATAGGAGGATGCCCCCTCGAAGAGGCAAGTGAACATGAGAGGATCCATTCCATAATAAGATCTGTTGTATGGTGTTTCCCTACCTCAATGGTTTTGATATAATAAAGTGTGGTTTCTTTTATATTTTTCCTTAGGCCTATTATGATATTTCTATATTTAGGTGATTATATTTGTAGATCTATTCAGGTACTTAAGAAAACAAAATGATAGATATATGATAGATATAGAAGAAATCTTATGGAAAACTAAAACTTACAATTGAAATTAAGTGGCATACCAAAAGATGCTATGTTTGGGACCCTTGAAGAAAATTTCTCCATCCAAGCACCCACTGAGTCATGAAAAAAATGGAAAATTTCTAGCTGACTTAAAAGACCAAGTTTCTCTTCTATAATTTCTTCTCTATTAACCAAATTATGTTACAAATGTGATGCTTGAAACAATCCAAGAGTACCAACAGTAAAATCATCTTGAGAAGAAAATACCTTTGTAGATTCCAAGGCAAGAGGCTCAGAAAGAAAGAATATCCTTTCACCAATCTCAAGAGAGGGAACAACATGCTCAATTAAGTCTTTTTTCTATTGTACTGCCTCTTCATCTCCCTCACTGCCTAAATCATATGCATAATTTCTAAATATGGGCTTGTTGGTATAGAATTCCCTGTGTATTGATGCATATATCTTATCATATGAATCATCCTCATATCCATCATAAATGGGCTTATATGAAAAACGATCAAAATGGTCTACTAAATCTTCAACAATTTGACAATCAAAAACATTGTGAAAAACCTCTTGTTGATTCTCAGAATTTTCTAAAGAAGGCTTCATATCTTTATTATTTCCAAGAGGAAGACTACCAATCTTCCTATTAGAATCTTGATCTAGACCATTAGGAATAGGAAAAGAGAAAATATTATCTTGTAGATTTTCATTATCAATGAATTCCATTTCATGTTTATTATCAGCAGAACAAGCTTCCTCGTCTTGAAGACTTGATTCAAATTCTCCACAACAATTTTCAAAAACCAGATTACCGAAAATAACCTTTTACAATGATTACTAAATTCTATAATGAAAATCTTTCAATGAAGATATGCTAGAAGGGAGGAGAGATCTATACCACTCATGAGCATCTCCCTCGAGTGAATAAATAAACATTTTCATTATCACATCCTCATGAGAGATATTTAATTGGTGCATAATTTCATGAAACTATAATAAATGATCTGCAGGATGGTCATCTTTACTTTCTCTAAATATGGGAAGGCAATCTCCCCATTCATCCACAGTAGGAACAACATTTGGAAAACCAAGAACATCAACAAAATTAAAAGGAGAAAACCTTCGAGCCAAAATAGAAGACATCCAAGTATCTTACATCCTGGATTAGTGGATTGGTCACTAGATTATTTAACCATGGAATCTCCAGGTGAATGTTCTACAGTTTGTATGTGCCTAACCTTTGTTCACAATCAAATATCAGATCAGATCATTTTCATTCTCCCAGGGAAAATGTATTCATTCCTTCATGTGTGGTGATTGTATTCAGATATATTTGGAACGGTTATGGTACTTTGTATTTTGTTCTTTGGTTTTTAAAAAGTGGTATCACATTACTTTCCTTGGTAGACATTGTGGGCAAATATTGTTTATTTTTGCAGAACTTTTTTTCGGAGAAGAAAAAAGAGGGCCGTGACATTCCAGAAAATTCCAGTTTATTTCTATGCAAAATTTGTAGAAACAGGTTGTATATATGAGTTCCTCTTTTAAAAAAACCGAATTTGAAAAAACAAATCGTTTGAAACGGAGTCTGGAAAGTCAAGATATTGAAGTTTTAAAATCTGCAATTTTTTCGAGGTTTTTTCCGTGGACGATGGCACGATTTTTTTTATTTCTATAGCATCGGGAGGCTGAATTTGCCCAAAAAAATTAAATATTTGAGTTCCTCTCACAATTTGACCCAATTGGAAAAAACAAATCAGTCGAAACGGAGTCTGGGAAGTGAATTTATGAGCATTTTAAATTCAACAGTTTTTCAGGGTTTTTCCGGAAAACGTCGCGATTTTCTGCAGTAATTTATTGTTCTATTTTTTGGTCTTTTTCATGATGATGGCGAGACTAAAGAGTTGATAAATTTTCATAGGGTTCTCAAATGGCTATTTCTTCTCAAACCCTCAAATAAATTCTACAGATTATTGAAGCATTCAAAGCCTAATTGTTTGACACATTGAATGACAGATTGGATGGCTTTGTAGATGGCCTCAATGATAGTTTTTGTAGTATTCAAGATTCTTTGGATAACATGCAGGAGAGGTTTCTTATGGAAGACCTCAGGGATGAATATAATCAAGAAATATATGCTTGGTATGATTTTGAGGCCGATTGCAATGATTGATATATGGATAGTTGTCGTTTCTGGGATGACAACCACTTCCATATTTCATTTGATGACTCTACTCCACCTTTTGTAGAGAACATCAATGTCCCACATCGGGAGCTAGTTAACAATGTACAAATTGCATATTCTACAATGGTATTGTTCCTTCTAGATTCATCTTTGATCATCTCCCACTATGTGGATGGATATTCTTATTTGGATCCACATGATAGGTGTCAGTATTGGGAGCATCATTTTTAGTTGGTTATTGGGTGTCGATATATTCCATGTGGTGTTCACATGAGTAATTGGACATGGGACCGTAATTTACAATGGCGGTTGGACTACCTCAGCATGGTGGCTACCAATTCTCAATGGGAACCTGGGTATCTAGTCTACTTCATCACTATGGTCCACACTTATCCATGGGACCCTGGTATATGGTTGTACATCAAGCGTTGAGGACAAATATTTCATAAGGGGGATGGAATGTAAAGTAACTAGAGAGGTAGTGGGGGGGGCCAGAGGGCCCATAGTGATAATAGTGGAGGCCATTCAATGTAAGGTGGACTAGGTCGACTATAATATTAAATAAGGCCCACTATGGTAGTTAGATATAATAAATGGATAGTTAAATATAATAAATGTAAGAGGACTTCTTAGAAGGTTCTACTTCTAGAAGATTCCTCCTCTAGAATATTCTTAGGTGATGGTATCACTATATAAAGGGGTTCAATCAATGTAATGGGACATGAAGAGAATTATTGTGTTTGGAGCAGTAGTTCAATAGGAGGATGCCCCCTCGAAGAGGCAAGTGAATAGGAGAGGATCCCTTCCATAATAGGATCCATTGTATGGTGTCACCCTACCTCAATGGTTTGGTAATAATATAGAGTGGTTTCTCCTATATTGCTTTGTGGATCTATTATGTATTCAGTATTTGTGGTGATTATATTTGTAGATCTATTCAGACTCTTAACACCCTGACAATGACGCCAAATAATGTTAGTCCCTAAAGTTGTCCTTGACTTCTAAGGGAAAGATAGGGAACCTTCGTTATTGCAATGGTTTATGTTTGTGGGTATTTTCTAGGTTTTGGATTTATTTATAGGTCAATTAGGGAATGAAAGGGATAATAAGAGTTTTTGGTTACAAAATCAATTTTCCACCATACATACTTAGTCAATGGTTTTCAATATGATAAGCTAGATAAAGAAATATAGCAATAAATGAAAATAAACTATAAGTTCACAATTTGTTCACTCACAAAGAAAATTATTGATCCTAAATAACATTTAGAAAAAATAATAAATTACTTTATTACAATTCATGTAGAAAATAAGCAATCGACAAAATATTTACCGGATTTAAAGCACTAACAGGGTACATCAAATTATTTTCAAAGACATATATTCATTCAAATAAGAAAATAAAGAATATAAGACAAGATGAGGTAGTCTAACAATCAAATATCCTTTTCCATTTAGTGTATTTTGAATTAGGTTCCAAACTTTACAATCAAAGACAATATGTTTTTGCAATTCCCGGTTCAAACCCCTAAATTTTTCCAACTGATTTCCTCTTTATACATAGAGTTGGTTTCATCATATCCTAAAATATATATACAGTTTTGATTGAGTCTTGATATCTCACTGAAAAATAGGAACTACATTCCATTTCATTCATTGCATTACAACAATAATCTAGATTTTAGGGAAAAAACAGATCCTAAGACTAGATCATAATCCCAAAGATATCCTTGACCTTGAAAATAGAATCCAACTCATAGTATCTCACAACATCTCACTCAAAATTTATGTATTGGTTTCCTTGATCAAGGACAGGTTGAATTGATGAGGTGTCAACTCAACTATGACTAGGCAATTTTTTAGGAACAAAAATTCTCAAAATCTAGAAAATTTGCCTTCAAATATTCACCTGTATGTCCCCAATGGTTCACGTTTTTGGGAAACGACCTGATTTTTAGCTAATTTGTCCCATTACACAAGTGTGTATTGAATGGATTCTCCTACATATTCACCATTTTCTTGGAAGACTCTTCAGACGTTGACTACTAAAACAATCACCTACAGGAAAATTCTACAAATTCTGCTTTATTTCCAGATCTCTATTTCTGAAGGATATCCTTGGTTTTTGTTCCATTTATTTACCTTGATATTCCTCTAATTTAGGTCTATTCATATCAATATATATTTTAGTTTTCTTTCACTTTCTTTCATATTTATGCTCCTTCAACAATGTCCTTTTTCACCAGTTTAGACAAGTTGGTTGTCCCCTTCTCCTTTCCACACACCTTAAAGATTCATGGTTGTCAATAGAAATTATATGAATGTACTTCTATGAAGTGTTCTCTCTATTTCTCGAACCATTAAAAACTTTTAGTTGATCAATAGGTAGAACCACCTTCTAAAAACTCCATTCAGTTTTATTAGGATTGACCTTGTAAGAAGGAGAGTTATCACTACAAAAGGAATTTTTTTCACTAGACAAATAAAGTGTTCCTATGACAATAACAACAATATTTTACAAGTAGAAACTGTATGTCCTCTGTATTTTTTCTTCTAGGAGGGTTTCAAATGTCTACCGAAAGATCTTTTCATAACCACCTTCAATAAGCACCTTAGTCCCTTAAGCAAGCCTCTCCATAATTGTGTCTACAATACTTGGGCCTGTTTTCAAATGTTGCTAGACATTTCCAGCTGGGTCTTCTTCCATTTTGTCATCTATCCAACCTTATTTCCCCATCTACCTAATACATCCTTAACTACTTCCATCGAATCTCTCTGGAATTTTTTACTTGATCTGAAATTCAAAGATTGTTGTAATACTTTTCTTTACTTGCAATTGCTAGGTTTCACCTTACTCACCTTACTCAGGATTCTAAGACTACCTGCACAAAAAACTTGTTGCATATGAATTTTGGCTACAAATACAATAAGTTGCATTTATTTTATTTAAAATTATTCCTTAAAATTTTGAATCATAGTCTTCCAGGTTTTGAGGCGTGGCCTAACAACATGAAGTACCAGCATAATTTGATCTGAGTTATTAAAATCGTGCATAAGGTCTAGTAATCATTTAGATAGGAAAAACATTAATATAATAATCTTTTGCGCGATCCTATAAAATTAACACGATTTTTGGAGCCAAAACCCGCTCAAAACCATGATGAATTTGGGTGATACAAGAATGGAAGCATTCTTGTAGCGACTTTGCCCACCTTTTAAACTTTCAAAAAAGAAACCTTTAAAATTAAAATTTGACTAGAATTTTGATGTGACATACCCAAATCATGCAAATATTCAATCCAATATTACAAGAAGAAAATGAAAATAATCCTAAGAAAAGCAATCACACCCTAGATGATCAAGAAGAGAAATGAATAAAAAACTTAAGAAAATTTGGGCTTATGAGGGAACATGTTTCAAAAAAGAAGACAAGAACATGCTTTGATAGAATAGCTTAAAAATCAATGATAAAAGGTGGTGCATGTTTGGGGACTAACAATATCTATGTTAGGAAGGATATTTTAATCTGTGGATGACAATATATTATCATAGGAATTATGGGGTTTTGCGGCATATTATCATAGCTTAAGGGGAAAATATCGGTATGTTGGTGAAGAAACAACTATCTTAGTTAAAAGGGAGAATTTTTGAAATCGAAGTAGTTCATAAGAACTACTCTGGTACACACCAAATTATTTAGTGTAAAGTGTGTCATTGGTCTGCTTACATTTCAGAGAAGTTAGTGGTAATCTCATCGAAGGGTTAGAGGATCTAGTGTTAACTCCTCCGGTGAACACTGTGAGGGTTATTATAAATTCCTCTAGTGAAATTGGAGGGGATCACATAAAGAATTCTAGTGGACCAATGGTGATCATGTTAAGTGCTCCAGTGACATTGAAGTCAATCACAAAAATTTCCCCAATAGCTGCCAGAGGCAATATTGTAAAGGGCCCCGGTTACCACTGATGAAGATTATGTTAATTTCTCAAGATGGGTCGGTGGAAAAATTGTAAATTGTTTTGGAGAGATCGACATTGATTGTGATAATTGCTCCGATGAATATTGGAAGATATATCATCAAGTCCTGTGAATGTGCCGGAGGGAATCACATAATGTTCTCTGATAACTATTGGTGATGATCTCGTGAAGTGTTCTAGAGAACAGCAGATTCGAATTGTAAACTCCTTGAGGATATCAGAGATGATATTTCAAACTTCTCTGGTCAAAAAATTTGACCAACTCACAAAGATGAGATTTCGGTTGAATTTTGGGCTTGATTATGCGGAGCCCAAAAGATTTGGTAGAAAATATGTGAGAGGAAATAGTTAGGCTTTGGTGGTGGTGGAGTTGAGGTGAGGGCTCCCATGAACCCATTGAATCAGAACTATTCATTGAGAAAATATGTGAGGGAGAATATTATTCCAAAATCATGAAGGTCGAGCTACAACCAAAGAAAAATGTGCATGTGATGGAATGTGTTGAGTTGAGGGCGATTGATAGCTGAGAAAAAATTAATGTATGAGAGAAACATGAGGGATAATACTATTTAGGGGGAAAAAGTATGGATGTAGGATAAGAACGAGCGAAACCTTGTTCTCGTACCATGTCAAGGCCACAGACTTAGGGATAAAGGAAGGTGGAAACCAAGGGGTTTTCGTCATCAGTCATGGGTTGTTAAGAAATGTGAAAGCATAGAGAAATTTCGTGAGGAGAATTGGTAGGGTGTTGGAGGATATGTGATGAGGATATCATAGGGGATTTGTTTCCAACAGAAAGGGTCAAGGGCCCTCAGTGGTGAGGGAAAAAACCTAACCCTAACATTTAAATAATTCATAAATAATGTTGAGAAACGTTAAGTGCCTACCTGGAAAGAGATGCCACATGGATGGTGGAAAGGGTGAAGAATTGGTTGGTTGGGCGTCTTTGTGTGTAAAGTGTTGGAAAATGCTTGGTTGCTTTACACTCCACTTGTTAAAATTTCTTGTGTTCGAAAGAACAATGGGAAAGTAGTTAGGGGTAGCACCCCTTTTATAACGACAAATGCAATTGATGTTTTTGGGGATGGTTTCAATGTTCACACTGGAATCGATGTTGGGAATGCTTCTATTGTATACTATAGGAATTAATGTTAACTCATACAATGATTGGAATGAGTGCATTAGAACAATTTCAGGGAAGTCGTCCAGTTGAACTGAAGGATTTCTTACTGCAGGAGTTAACGAGAAGTTTGGTGATTTTCGAATAATGTTTGTAGAAGACTTCAGGGGAAGATCTTTGGTGAAGACCGAGGAATTTAAAGGGAACTCTTCTGATGCATACCAGAGGAGTTAAAAATAACTTTCTTCGTGACCGAAAATTTCTTCTTAATATTTGTCTAAGTATCAAGAACAAAGATGCATGCCAAATCAAACTAAGGGAATTAAAGTGGTCTTCTTAGAGAGAGGTAATCAAATATCAACCTTAAGGAAAATTTTCAATTCAAGAGGCTCTCATAGAAGACAAGAGGGGTGCCATTTTCTTGGAGAGGGGTATTTTCAAGAAGAAAATACAAGAAAAGGGAGGTTGTTAGAAAAAAGAGGTTGTCGATATAGGGAAAAATAATATCTAATGTATCTCAACCCATACTCCACTGTGTCTCTCAAGTATTTTAGCGCATGTTTTGCTTCTACCCAATACTCCTACCTCAAATCCATGAGGAACTAACTCAAGGTGTTCACTGAAAAACATATATTTGTCCTAGTGTTGACTAGATACATCAAGGAACCTATTAGCTTCCTATACAACGTGGGATCCACATATTTGAATATGAAGTAGTGACCTTGTTCAGAATGGTGATCATGGGTGTGGTCGTAGGTCTGCAGTCTTCTATCTAAAACCTCTTCAGGAACTCCATTTCATACTTACCTTTCCCAAAGAAACTCTCCCCTAGTATATGCCAAACCTAGAAGCTCAAGAAGTAATGCATCATGCCAATGACCTTCATCTCGAACTTAACTTCCATATATACATTCCACCCTACAATTATTTTATTTTATCATGTAAGGAATAAGTCATCTACATATAACATATCAACCTCAACAAATATGAAATATAAGTTGGGATCTTCTTCACTTATGGTGAATCCCATACTCTATAGGTATCCATCGATCCTATAATACCATGCTCTTGGTACCTTATTGAGTCCATACAAGGAATTTTTAATCCTACAAACATGGGATTCCTTCCCACTAATATTAAAATCCCCGAGGCCACTCTATGTACACTTCTTCATCAATTATCCCATCAAAGAAATCTATATTTACATCCATCTAATGTATCCTCCATCCCATAACGAAGACTAAGGATGTCACCTCTCTAAGGGAATTTTACCTGGTGATTAAAGTGAAAGTCTCCTTGTAGTCCACTCCCTCCTTATAGGAAAACCCCCTTTCCACAAACCTTTATTCTTACTTCTTGATTCTTCCATATATAACATGCTTGATCTTGAAGAGCCACTTGGAGCTCACCACTGAATTCCCCTCCAGTCTTGTCACAATTTCCCATGTTGGAAGATCAATTTTCATTGATGTCAATGACAAAAAACATAGCACAAGTTAAAAATCTCAGAAGGGAGGAGCGCTACAAAGGAAGCTCTATCGGGATTGAAATTCCCATAGAACCAATGAAAGTTTCCATTTGTAACCAGTGAAGAGATCCTCATTAGAGTTGGGATTATTAACAATCATTAAATCCATATCAGGAGAAAGCTCAACCATTAGATTGAGGTAGAGCTAGAAGCTCAGAGAGATAAGTCCCAACCATTAGATCAGGAGAGACTAAAATTGTTAGATCTAGATTTCAGGTATAACCAAAGCCGTCGAATGGAACTGATCGATCATAAGCCATTGATCGAAGCCAAGAATGAGATATAAGGCTTCATGACTCTTGAGCTTCGCCACTTTGACGATTATTGGAAATTATTGGAAATTTTATGATCACATGAGAAATGAAGAGCCAACATGTAAGGAACTTGGAAATTAAGCACCATTTTTATCCTATTGTCACAGTATTTATTTACATGGAGTAACCACATGAAGAATAGGTTCTTAAGAGGATAATCACCTAGGACATAGCTCTTGGTCATAACTATCAAACATGTGGATCTGTGACCAAATCTCTACTGTTGAAGTTGATACTTCATTTGACAAGTTTAGAAGGTGGTCACAACAATCAATATGAGCAACTTACCTTCAAATAATCACCCATAGGATCCATTGTGAACATTGGATGGGGAAACTCCTCATGCATCCTCTAATTGTGAATGTTATGCATAAAAGCCATGTCGTGGAATTTTAAAATTCATTTTCATAGCCCGAGAATATTCGTATGAAAATAAATTTCTAATTTGGTGTTAGAAAATCAATTAATAAACAAAACGTTACCATTTGTGTTAATTGAATGAAGAGGTGAAATGTTTTATTATTAAAAAGACACAATAGTTCAATTTAATACCTATTGGAATACTATATAAACAGAAATGTATGGTGAAAGAAAAGTGTCTCTGTAGTCTACATATGAAGATAAAATCATGTGAAGAGTCCAAGGAAGAAATACAAAGATACTTATGAAGTGAGGGTGGAAGGGAGGATCAAGGAAGGACTGGTATCCTTTAGTTTAAAGATAGGGAGTTGGTGCTTCCTAGGTTTGTGTTATCCACAATTTTGGTCATTGTGATGGTGTTATGATAATGTCATGATGATGAAATATCAAACTCTTCCATAGGAACATTTTCCTGAGAAAGGTTACACTTATCAGTTTCCAAAATCATATTTTAAAGATAGTTCGCAGGCTGCATATATACTCTCTTGTGAGAATGCTTGATTCCCGCAGGCTACTCTCATTTGGGGTGCGAACTTCTCGCACTGTATTCAAGGCTAGGGTGCGAACATGATCTTAAAGAAGGAAAATGGATAAGTTCTCGATCCTTCTAGAAGGGAATCTTCTAGAAGGATGAGTTGGCTTTCGAATGGTTGGCAAAATACTGACTTTCCAGATATATTGGGATCATTCCCTATCCAAGTAACTAATATATCTTCTGCTATATATTGAGGAGATGGTTCATGGAAAAGGTTAAGCATAAGCAAGCTAGAAAGAGATTGATTGGAGAATTGGTAGAAGCCTGTATGAAGAACTGATGCTACAGCAGCAAGAGACTACAGCAAGGTCACCATAAGTGGTTGATTTTCTTCATGCATGAGCAAATGTGTGTGTCAGAACTAGGAGCCATCGAAAGGAGACCTACTACATCAAGGCTCAGGTTGTAAGTTTCTCTTTCAATTAATCAATACAGTAATATGTCCCT
>SNQJ01S0038150.1:24908-46073 GCA_010110895.2 Picea sitchensis | reverse complement strand
ATAAGAAATCACCTGCTCCAAAAGGAAAAGAAAATACAATTATCAAAAGGATGGTATCAAAAGGAAAGGGACATACAGTAATCAAAAGGAATCCCCCTAACATATATCGACATATATTTTTTGGATATTTCTATTCATGCAACAACTTTGGACACAAAGCAACACATTGTAAATCCTATAAAAATACAAATCAAGAAATGTCCAAAGATATAATAATAACAAGAAAGATCTAGAGAAAATAAATTATAAATCATTCTCTCCTTTACAAAAGTACAATGTTGAATTCCACAAGTGCAACAGCTTTGGCCATAAAACCATTGAATGTAGATTACCAATGCAATCCTTGAAGGTAAGAAACCCTAACAAACAGGATAAAAATATATGGAAATAAAAACATATAGTAGAAAAAGTAACTAAATGTAAAATTGTCATGTATGAAAAGAACAAAAAGTACCAATGGTATATTGATAGTGGATGCTCAAAACACATGACAGGAGATAAAGGTAAATTTCTCACTCTGACAAAGAAGGATAAAGGTAAAGTCACTTTTGGAGATAATGTATCTAGCAAAATACTAGTAAAAGACAATTTCTTTGGGAAACAAGAAAAGTAAAGAAGAAAAAGTGATGCTAGTAGAAAATTCAAAACCTAATCTACTTAGTGTAAGCCAAACCTGTGATCAAGGACATATACTCATTTTTTACTACCACAAATGTGAAATAAGAGAAGAAGAATAAGGAAAAGTTGTTTCTATTGCACCAAGAACCTCAAGCATTGTGTATATATTAGATATCGATGAAGAATAATAATGCCATATGAGTCAAGTAGATGAAAGTTGGCTATGGGAAAAGAGAATGGGACACTTGAGATTTGATAACCTGATCAAAGATAGTAAAAAGAGAGTTGTAAAAGACATGCCAAAAGTGATCAATCCCTTGGGTCATATTTGCAAACACTGTCAATTAGGGAAGCAAACACGAGTTAGATTCAAGACAAAAGATCATTCTACATCAAAACCCTTGGATATTGTTCACATTGATCTATGTTCTCCCTCTAGGAATATAATCATACAAGGGAAACACTACTTCATGTTGATCATTGATGAATACACAGGGATGACCTGGGTATATTTTCTCAAAGAAAAATCTGAGGAATTTGAAAATTTTAAAGAATTCAAGACTTATGTAGAGAATGAAACAAATCTCAAAATAATTTTTTTAAGATTAGATAAAAGAGGAGAATTTACCTCTAAATAATTCAATAAGTTTTGTGAAGATCATTGAATCAAGAGACAATTATCAACTCCAAGAACTCCCCAAAAGAATGGAGTTGTTGAGAGGAAAAACATAATTCTTCAAGAGGCTGCAAGAACTATGTTGAATGAATCCAAGCTCCCAAATAAATTTTGGAGAGATGAAATATACACAACAATCCACATAATTAATTGAGCACAACTGAGATCTAACCATGAGAAAACACCTTATGCATTATGGTTTGGAAAACCAACATCTGTGAAACATTTTAGAGTTTCTAGAAGTAAATGTTACATAAAGAGGGATGAAGATAATCTAGGGAAATTTGACTCTATATCAAATGAAGGTATATTTATGGGATATTCACCTAACAAAAAGGCTTACAAGTGTTATAATATAAGATTGCACAAAATAGTTGTTGTGGGTGGGAAATCCCTCCTATGGACTAGCACTAAGGGTTTTATCATGCATGCAGAAATGACCTAAAGATTCTTACTTTTTACCATTATCCCGTGCCTAAAACCCCATTACTCATATCTAAATAAAAGGCTCAAGAGATTAAGTTGACGTGCCTTATTTTTCTTGTTTGATGTCGATCCCTTTTCGCGCTTGGTCATTCTTTGACTGCAACTCTCCTCCCAATGCTGACCTGCATTCACTAAAGACAAACAAAGAACTCCACATGAATTTGATCTATGAACTAATGGTTTAGAGATTTAATCAACCATACAATCAATATTCCAATAATGACAATCTCATATGTGAGGCCCAGGAAAAAGCAATTCTTTTATTAACTTCACAATGATACCCACAATGATAAGTGGAATCTTGCTCCTTGATCACAGTCCTAGGCTCTTCTTCCCTTGTCTTCCAAGCGCTTTTCTCTATACTTCTCTTTGCACAAAGGTGGCTAAAAAGGAGTTGGGACAAAGGAGCATTGTCGGGTATAGTTTCTTTACTATGATTCTCCTCCTTTCAAATGATTTCCTTCTTTTATAGGTTAGAAGAGCTAGGTATTTGGTCAAATGATCGTCCATGCATGGCTAAAAGGTTTAGTTAACTTACCCAAAGTTGTGTGTCCCATCAACAACTTTCCTAGGACTAACACTAAGGGTTTTATCATGCATGCATAAATGACCTAAAGGTCTTACTTTTTACCATCATTCTGTGCCTAAACCCCCATTACTCATATGTAAATTCAAGGCTCAAGAATTAAGTTGTACCTTAGTTTTTTTGTTTGATGTAGATCCTTTTAACACATGGAGTTCTTTGATTGTAACTCTCCTCCCAATGTTGACCTACATTCTAGGACAAACAAATAACTCCACATGAATTTGATCTATGAATTCTTGGATTAGATATTTAATCAATCATACAATCAATATTCCAATAATGACAATCTCATATGGCCCCGGGACGGGAAAATAAATTCATTTATTAACTTCACAATGATACCTTACAATGATAAAATCAGCTATTGCTCGTCGATCACGGTCACAGGCTCTTCTTCACTATCTTCCATGATTTCTCTATACTTCTGCTTTACTGGAGATGGCTAAAGAGTTGGGACAAAGAAGATTATTAGGTATAGCTTCTTTACTAGAGAATGATTAATTGGGTATAGCTTCTTTACTATGATTCTCCTCCTTTCAAATGGGACCCCTACCCCTTATTTTATAGGTTAGAAGGAGCTAGGTATTTGGTCGAATGACTGGCCATGCATGGCCGAAAGGTTTACTTAACTTACCCAAAGTTGTGTGTTCCGTCAACAACTTTTATTTTTTCGTTCTTTTGTAGGTACATGCGGGATGTCTTGGGTCAGCTCGTGTGTACATGCCTGCAGTAATGGAGTAGGGCGCGTGGGCCTTTATAAAAGGGATTTTTAAGAAGAGTTGTTCAGTAGTGTTTTGGAAAAGAAGGAATTTGATATGGCCTGATGCCAAGTAAGCATGTCTGTTGAAAATTAGGGTTATAACAGATGCCCCCTAATGTGTAAGTTTAGAAGAGCATCTGATGGCCGAAATACATTAACAATCTTCACCGATGTTCTGAACAAGTGAGCCCAGTGACTAGAAATCGGGAAGTGCCTTCTGCAAAATAATAATTGTCTCACCGAGGCGGGCATACCCATGCTCGGGATGAAATAAAATCATGGCTACCAATCAAATACACTGTAGATCCATGTCATATAACTATATAAAGTGTAGTCACGAGAAATACACAGCGGAGCTACATCTCGAAATCAAAAAGATATACATGTAGAGTATCCATATTCTAGAAGCTGATAAGGCCTGATGGTTGGAGATGAGGTATTCAAAGATCGAGGAACAACTTAAAAATCTTCAAAACTTGGGTAGGAGTGTAATATGAGTGTATGACTTCACTACCCAGAGGTCTTCGATGGCTCGTCGGTCATGGACTAGAGAATATTGATGATTAGACTGAAGGCTTCATTCATTTCGAACAAAGACTTGATTAGACTTTGAGGATGGTCAGGCATGAGGGAAAGAGACAAAATGCAGAGGGGATGACTCAGGCTTAGAAAAATTCCCTTGGATAATAGCACGACAAAAGATGAGACTCAGGCAGCATGGCATTAACATAAGTTTACGAGGCAAGAGGCAACGCAAACTCTACATATGTTTGGAAGAATAACCAAACGGAGGAGGACACAACTCAATGTAGCGGGAACAACTTCCTAAGGTCATATTAAATCCCAGGGTTTGAAGAACAAACAGACAGATGTGATTTATCCAAGGGTGACTCATTGTGTTGCCAATACAAAGAAAATACTTTTCCCTTCCTCTTTTTGGGGTATATTTGAATTTTTTTTTTTAGGTCTTTTTCAATAATTTTGAAAAAAGAATAAAAGTATGTTACGTTACAAAGGAGGAATGAGTGTCGCAAACATACAAGTTCGAGGTGCAAGGACAAGACTGATGTTCAAATAAAGGACACTTGGGAAAAATCCCTCCTGGGACCAAAGGTGTCAAGATGTAGAGGCAAAGTGCTACAGGGATTGTGTATAAGGCATGCTTCAGATGGTTCAGTTGAGAGCAACATGGAGTCGGCATTAGACCAAAGACGTAGGTATGCAAACATGGTTAACAAAACACACAATGGTAACGTCCTTCGATGTAAGTTTAACGAGCCCATAGAAGGTAAGCTCAGTGGTTTTTCATATTTAGAGAGTCTGAAAAACGTAAAAGGAGACTCCAATGGGGTACCTTTTTTGAAGGTAGTCTAGTTGGCTCTAAAAAGGGGTAAATTAGCACCGACAAGACGTCTATTCAAAACCATTTTACCGAGTGTGATAAAGACAAGATCACTCGGCCATTTTTTCATTTTTAAGGAGTTTGAAAAAATCTTAACTATGGACTTCGTCAAGAATGTTCTTCTGGACCATTTTAACGAGTGTGAAAGAATAAGTTCACTCAACGATCTTTTCAATTTTAGGGAGTCTGAAAAGAGCTTAACTACGGACTCCGTGGGGGTTCCTTTTTTGTAAATTTAGTCCCTTAGGCCCGAAAAAAGGGTTAAAATTATACCTGAGAGTACTCTTCTAGAGAACTGAAGTTCCTTAGAGTATACCTTTGTTCATACAGTTGACCATCCGGACCGAAAAAGGGGTAAACTACCACTGGATAGACGTGACTTCAAATTTTAGTTTAATGAGCGTGAAAGGCCAGAAGATCTCTCAACAATCTTTTCATGTTTAGAGGGTCTGAAAAGGGCTTAAAAGAAGACCCATTATGTTTTGGGAGTCCCATGGGTGAGGTCAAGAGTCATGCAAATGAGGATCCAATGTGTAATCAGGAAAAACTAAAAGGACTCCCGAGCCTACAGTCATTAGTGACAGCATGGACACCATAATGAAACCAAAATCTACCTAGGGCATCCACGTTTTAGTAAGCTCTACCACCAAATCGCAACACTTCTAAAGCAACAATGATGGTTCTATGTCGCAACCTGATAGGATCGATCCTATGTAAAAAGGATAAAGAAAACGAGATACAAAAGTAGGGGTGGAAACCTAACCTATATGCTCAAGTTGGTTATCTGAGATACCCAATTGTAACCTTCCAAAGAAACTCTTGAATCACTCTAAATGGTTTTCAATTCAAAGAAAATGATAAGGGGGGCCCAAAAAGTGACAAAAAAGGGGTCAAAAGGTCTATAAATAGAAGATGGCAACTCATTATCACCCTTACTGATTTGGAAATTGACTCTGGAGCAAAAAACCCCCTTTGATAAAAGTGGTGATTCTGGGAGCTACAGTGGACGAAACGACCATCCGTCTGGACCAAGTAAGTATAAACTACCTCCTTTTGCCTTTTAATTCTTTATATATGAATTTAATTTGTTTTTTTGGGGGGGGCGTCAACCTCTAAATGGTCAGACCTAGGTCCACGTGGGTTGTCTTATGACAGCCCACATGTACACTCGCTCTCTATAATGTTAGAGCACGTGTACATGCGAATGTCATCACAACAACCCATGTGGACCCTCCAATGAGTGCAAAAAAAGTTTAAAAAGCAAGGCCTAACCCTCTAAAAACTTTCCCATGTGCAGGATGTATGTGAAATGGAGAGAATGAGAGCACGAAGATATTAGCGCACTAGTTTGGGAAGACCCTAACACTGTGGTGGTGTTAATGAAATGTGGCTTGCTCAAGTTCTTCCTGTGTCCTTTTATGAGAGAAAAACCTAAGCTATTGAATGCCTTGGTTGAATATTGGCACCCTGACGCAGAAACTTTTATGTTAGAGGGGCAGTCACTGGTTCCCACTACAGAGGATATATACTTTTTGACTAGCCTCTCTAGGAGAGGGGAACCAATCAATTTCCAGACATATCCTGCTGGGCCTCACAATATATCGGAACTGATAGGACTTCATTGCGAGGTGGGTACATATCGATCAAGCTCACAGGTGCCAATAAGAAGGATCACCGATTTATCACTGTGGGCGATTGTGTTGTTTATTGGGAAGATGACTGGTTCTGCAGCTCTACATCAGGCATCCCGTGCATAGATGAAGTATGCAGTCTAGTGCTTAAATGCAAAGATATTTGACTGGACCACTACACTGCTGGATTGTATGAAGAGGCAACTGACATATTGTCAGTTGTGGATGCAGAGGAACTTCGAGTTCGGGACAATTCTATGCTCTTTCTTCTTTGAAAGAGTTCCTAGTTTCATTCCTCGAGTGGTGGTATGAGGACATCAGGCCTCTCTTCCTGCGGTTTGCATATGGGCAATGTTGTTGCCATGACAAGGTGGTGGAAGGACCAATGAGTCCTTAGATGATGACTTTTTTGCTTGGTTGTCACAGCAGATCCCAATCATAGAGGATTATCCTATGCTAGGATTGATTTCTCGAGAGATCTCGAGATCCCTGTACCTCTAGGTGAGGAGCGAGGCGAGATGGGTAATTTTGCATCATTTTTTCTTTTTGAAATATATATAATTTTTATGTTGTTTTTATATATATCATTTTTTTATACCAGAATATTTGACAGATATGTGTCTATTGTGTGAAGATGTGGGACCAGTGTGACCTACAGATTATGCGAGGAACAGGCGTCGTCCTTGGCCAGGGGCCGCACCTGCCACCACAGGGGGATCAACAACAGCAAGAGAGCTTTCAGTCGGTTAGGATGAGAGGGTTTTGAGATGATTTGAGAGAAATTTTACCTCGCTCACTCGCACCATCCCCATGGAAGAGATTGAGGATCTACCACCATCTATGCAACCTCATGTAGTGGGGGCACCACGGACGTGGGTCAGATTGTTCTGGCATTTGGAAAACGTTGTTGATTATTACAACAGGGCCCACAGGTCCTGACCTTAGTTAGTCTAGACTTTTCACGTGGCGAGAGCTCTACTTGTATATATTTTTTGAGGGCATAAGCCCCATGACTCATTACTCGTCATATTTTTGAGGTGCTTGCGTCCACCTATGTACTCTGATGATTATGATATTATATATGGATTTTTATGTCTTTTTGTCTCTTATGGATCATATTTTCCTTTAAAAATGTATTTACAGGTTTATGTGTATGTCATTTTATATGTGTGTGAGATGCCAGTCTAAAATTTGATTAGCTAGAGTATCTATAACTTGGTTTAATCTCCTAGGAACAAGAAAATATGTAATATAATAAAAGCTTCGTTCTAAGAGACATACCCTAAGGAATCGCCAGTGTTAATTCGGATCATGAACATGGTATATTCTATTTAACTGAGACACAACCAACTGAGCATCTAAATAGACCCATAGATGAGAGATACCAAATGACAGGGCATCACGAAGCAACTCAATAACTGCACTTTACTCGGGGACATTGTTTTTGGTGTCACCTAAGCATATACCTCCTGAAGATAGTAACTAGCCTCGAGGTGTAAAAATTACCCAAGTTTCAGATGTAGGCCTCCGAGTGTGCTGGCTAGCACCGTCTGTGTACCCAATGAACACCTCGGATTCACTTGACATCTGCCACAATGACAAAAGATAACATCAAAAATGACATGTCCATAATACTAAAAGAAACCAAAAAGGAATAGTACAAAGACTATACATATGTTACAAAAAGTTACCCAAGGTGACCTACCTATGAGTAATACTTCTTGAGGTAGAGCCCATTTCTAGGCTTTGCCAAAGCATTTCCCTCAAATTCAACTAGATGATAAGTGCCCTTTTTTAGAACCTCTTTTATGATGAAAGGTCTGAACCACATGGGTTTCAATTTTCCTGCACCCAGGGGGTCCTTATCTTGGTCATAGACCAGGACAAGGTCGCCTTTAGAGAAAATTCGAGGATGAACGGACCGATCATACTGACACTTGAATTTTTTTTTGTGAGCCTCGTTGGCCAGGGCCGCATCACAACGTTGCTCATTGAGCCTCTCAAGGTATAATAACCGTTTTTCAAGTGGAGAAGTGTCTGGAAATAACTGTACTGCCAATTTTAGGGACGGGATCTGACATTCTATAGGAAAGACTACTTCCATCCCATAAATGAGTTGAAAAGGTGAGAAAATGGTTGCAGTCTTAATAGACGTTCAGTAAGCCCATGACGCCGAGTATAACATCAAATGCCAATTTGACTTGGCTGAGTTGATCGTTCGCTGTAGGATGGTCTTAAGAGATTTATTTACAGCTTCCACCTAACCATTTTCTTGAGGGTAGTAAAGTGACGAATGTTCTTGCTGCAACCCAAGATTTGATGTTAATTCGGTCATCATTTGGTTCTGAAAGTGACTTCCATGGTTAGTGACAATCTCGCTCAGGATGCCAAACCTTGCTATTATCTGGTTAAATAAAAAGAGAGTTGCAGTCTCCCCATCATCTTTAAACGTTGGCATAGCTTGGACCCACTTCATGAAGTAGTCTACGACTACAATGATATAATGGTGCCCCCTTTCTGAAGGAGGGTTTCATGTAGTGTAATCAATCCCCCACTTGGTGAAGGGACCAACTGTGATGACAGGAAACATGGGAGCAGGATGTGCCCTCATCTTCCGAGAGAAAATCTGAAACGGGTGGCACTTCTTGACCAATTCGATACAATCTTTGATTTGTGTCAGCCAGAAGTAACCTGCTCGTAAAATATTTTGGGTTGTTTCGAACTCAGACAAATGACCGCCACATGCTCCTGTATGGAAATCGTTAAGCACAATAACTGCTTCTTCATGAGTGAGGCATCGACGTAGGATGCAGTCAACACCTCTTCGATACAACGTATCGTTGAGTATGAGATAATTCTTAGACTGATGGCATATACGGTGATGCTCATCATGAGTAGCAGAGGTGGGGCACTTCAAAGTCTAGATATAGACAAGTATATCTCTGTACCAGGGATCCAAAGATGCGATCAGAAACATATCTCCTCTGATAGGTGACTCTTTAGGCATAACATCACCTGACTCGATCGGAAGTTCCGAGATGAGTTCTGCGGAGACCAGTGACTTTTTGGATTTTGCTGAAACGAAATCTAAGTCAAATTCCTGAAGGAAAACTATCCATCTACTAATCTTTCTATCGATGACCCATTGTGTCAACACGTATTGAAACGGATTCACAACAACAATGATGGTGGTCTTGCGAAACAAAACATAATGATGTAATCGTTGGACAGCATGGACTGCTGCCAATGCAAGTTTTTTGATATGAGAATAATTTAGTTCTGGTCCAACCAGGCCTCGACTCAGGTAATAAATCACATATTCTGAGAGTAAATCATCCTCTTGAACTAAGACCATGCCGATGGTTGACTCTGTCGCAGCCAAGTATAATAGGAAGTCTTTGTTATAATTGGGTGGCTGAAGCAGAGGGGAAGTTGTAAGGGCATGTTTCAACACATCAAAAGAACGTTGAGCTGCATTGTCCCAATGAAAAGGAACGTCCTTCTTCAGCAAGCGCATAAATCCCTTTGTTATCTCAACATAGTTTGCAATGAAACACCTCAAAAGTTCACCTTGCCCTGAAGACTCTAAAGTTGAAGGATTGTGCGTGGGGGAGGCAACTGAACTATTGCCTCAACCTTTAGAGGATCGACCATGATCCCTATTGTTGACACTATGAAACCTAACAAACCTCCTGATGTTATGCAAAAGATGCATTTGTTTGGATTCAAGCGAATCTGGAAGTAGTGACATTGCTCAAAGATAAGTTGGAGGTGTGTGGGATGATCCGTTCTCTTGTGAGATCGAGATGGTAAATCATATAAATAGGCCTCGGCTATATGCTTGAGATCATGGAAAGAAAAAGACATGGCCCACTGGAATGTAGCTCCAACATTTTTGAGACCAAAAGGCATCTTACGATAGGCAAATGTACCCCATGGAAAAATGAATGTAGTTTTGTGTTGGTCTTCAGGTTTGATTTGTATCTGATTATATCTCGAAAAACCATCCATGAAAGAAAAGGCCTCGCAACCTGCACATTCATCAATTATCTAGTCGATGAATGGTATGGGAAAATTATCTTTTGGACAGGCCTTGTTCAAATCACAGAAGTCCGTACATACCCAAATCGTGCCCTGTTTCTTATTGACCAGCACAGAATTTGACACCCATTGGGTCAAATGGATAGGATAGATAAAACCAGATTTTATCAGTTTCTTGACTTCAACCTTAATGGTTGTTTCTTTCCTGAGATTAACTAGATGAAGCTTCTGCTGAACATGCTTGGCATCTGGATAAGTTGTGATTTCATGTTCGACTATTTTTGGATCGATGCCTGGCATTTCCTCATAAGACCAGGAAAAAACATCGCAGAATTCTTTAAATAGATCTGTGTATATTTGAATCTCTTCGAGGGAACATTCAGCTCCGATGAAAACATTCTCCACGATGCCAGGTGTTCTGGAGATATTAAATGGTATAGTTTCAGCGATAGTTTCCATATTACCCTCAGCATAAACCTCATGTGTAGCTAAAGGATTAATAGGACAAGACCTATCTCTAGTCAGAGTCAAGGTGAATTCTCCTACATTGATTCTGCTTAACTCTGGGAGGAAGTATGATCTGTGATAGAGATCATCCCAGGGTTTGTCTGGACTAGTCATTGCTTCAATTATTTCTTCGTCAGAGGGAAAGACTAATTCTAACGAATCGGTATCAACAAGAGAGCCTTGAGCCCAAATAAGCTCTAGAATCAGATCTAACTCTTGTGAAGGAGTTGGATCTGTGTTGGTCGAAGCTTACTGGACTAAAGAGTATGCTACCTCAGATGCGGACAAGGGCATGGACATGCCAGGGTGCCCTATTCCTTCCATCGTGTCTGATGGGGAAGGAAGTATCCATGGATCGTTGAGGTAAGTCGTGCGAAACGACAAAACTTGGAAAATCTCAAACTTATGGTGGTATGATATGAACTTGACATCGCCTTGAGGGGGAGGGTAATCAAAGGTACCCATCAAATATGGGCACAAACCAACTCCTACGTTGATGATGCCCGGTTGGGGATTATCAATCATCGGGACTGTGGATTCCCCTAATGAAGGGTCGGGTCTGGAGAAGGACAATTGATCAATGGTCATGATCCGGTCCTCATGTGGAAACAACAAGACCTGGAAAACTGTAGCAACCACTACTTGCATAGCATAAGTCCAACTCCTACCTAACAAGAGATTGTAGTCGAGGGATGCGTCGAATAATTCTACCTCGACGCACACGGTCTTCCCTCCTAGCTGCATGGGGAAATAGGGAATGATTCCATGTGGTTGAAACGAATGATCATCGAAAGCAGTGAGAAGATTAGGTGAAGGAGAAAAAACGGGCTGGCCAATGGCCTTCCAACATGCTAATGACATGACGCATGTTGAGGCGCCCTCATCAATCACTGTGCGAAAAATGTTCTGAGTAAAACATTTCGTGGGGTAAGCCACTACTATATGAAACGCTACGTGGTAAGGCAGATGAGGTTTTAAGTCGGTTGTATCCAACATGATTGTACCTGGATTACAAGTCTTGGTAGATCCTAAAGAGGCTAACAAAGCTTTCCTCTAGGAAAGGTAGCTTTGGAGGACCTCCAAAGCGGCCATTGCACAAGGGGTTTGAGACAAATCCTCCACCACATAATAGTTATGGGCGGCCCTTGCATTTGGGTTGTGAGAAGCTTTCTTGAATGCACCTTTTGGGATGCATTTCATTTTTTCACCCAAAGTCTTCTCGATCTAGAGAGTAAGAGATGGGATTTTAGCTTCTTTTCCCTTCTCAGAAGTGTTTGGTTTACTGTAGTCATGTGGTCTAGTTGATATAAAATCATCACCTTTCATCATATACACATTCACAGATGCAAGATTATTCGAAGATGGAGAGATTCCTTGACTGCCCCCTTTCGCACTTGTAGAGGCTTGGGTTAGGTTTTTCCCATGTTGAAATGGATTAGTTAACACGACAGGTTGTTGCTATGTCACAACATTTTGGGCCTCTGCAAGCTGGGGAAATTGGTGGTTCGGGTGGTATTTCACGCATAGGTTGCACGGATACCTCGCCTTCTATTTCTCAGTGTTGCCCCTGCCAGCATTATTAGTGGGTTTCTTATCCCCCTTACCCTTCTTTCATTGTTTTTTCTTTCCTTCAGGCTGTTGGGTGGACTTTGGATTTTTCGATTGCACGTTGTGTACATCCGATGTTTGGGTAGGGGGAACAGCCGAAATAATTGTCTGTCTGGCCGATGTGTGTTGTATGGAAAATTGTTGCAATTGTTTCGTCAGTTGTTCAGCGAGCTGTGTTTGTGTTGAACCAACAATACCATCGGCATGTGGTCCCTCTCTCTGTCTGGTTTTATCAAGAATTGAGCATGGTGCATATGTCAAGATCTTGTATAATAAACCAGACTGAGAGTAGATTAGCTCAAGCTGTTGAGCTCTCATGATGGCATCTTCTTCGGAGAACACTCCCGACATCGAGACATATTTGGATAACTATGGGACCAAATACTTAAGGAACCACTCAAGCAGGAATGCTGGTGGGACTGGCACCTTAATTAAACTCTTCCAACGTCTCCATTCTCGAATGTGATCAGAGATATGGTCTTCTTTTGTCAGTTCAAAATTGGCCAACAATTTTGTGCCAGCGTCATATCTCACAGATAATTGGAAATGGTTTAGGAAATCCATTGCCAATTCGCCAAAGGAAGAGTATCTTGAGAGGTCGATCTCAATGTACCATTTCATAGCACTCCCAATGAGAGTACATTGAAACAATCACAACTATACAAAGTCATCTTTTAACGAATTAGATGAGCACCATAGGTTAAAAGTAGTCACATGATCTCTTGGATCTTTGTTAGGATTGGCCTCGAACTTTGGTATGTCTGAAGGCAACTTCGTCGGCATAGGGGGCCAACGCAGATCATGATAGATAGGGTCATTCAACAACCTTGTCAAGTCTGGCAAATGCAAGGTTGCCAAGAAAGGTAGTTTGGGTTGTTGGTGATAACCATGGAAAAAGGGACCTGGAGTTTGACTGGCACCAGGTTGCCAGGAAAAGTTTGGCTGCTGGCCTGGGTTTTGGTAAAAACCATGGCCATGACTAGCGTATGGATTCTGCGTGTGAGGAGACTTCATCAGTTGATTCCCAAAATAGGACGTATATGGTTGGGCATGCATTACATTTGGAGGACTTTGGGAAGGGTTGCCCCATGTTGATCCCATGGGCATAGGTATAGCACCATGTCTGAGGTTCCATTGGTTGTGAAAATAATTTCCCCAGATCGACATTCCTAACAAGGGAACTGATCCCTGCCAAGAATTCCAAGGTCCTGATGCGGAAGAAGTTCCTGGGTTTTCCCCCTGTGCAGGAATAGTACCCTACATAGGAATAGGTTGTCCGTAACTGGGGTTGCCCCTAGTCGAGAAAGTAGCTGATGAGAAAACATTGTTACCAAACTCACTGAACAAAGAAAATGATGTCAAACCAACTGGCATATGATGAGAAGGTGGTCCTTGACTCCCTGCTCCAAATAAACTATGGTGTGTGGGTGGCCCGGTGGATTGTTAGTGGGTGCCACCGAGTGAAGGGGACGAAGGAGGTATATGAACTCCCCCGTAAGGGAAAGTGTTAAAAGGAGTTGAAGTTCCCCCCATGTGTCCTTGCAGAGGAGCGTTAGAGATCCCTAGCCCATGACCTAAAGTCTGTAAAGTGGAGTAGGAAAGTACAGGACTTGTACCTGAGCTAGGCATCCCGTATGAGAACAGAGGGCCTGTCGCACTCAGTGTGAAAGGGGTAGTGGCTGCCACCATAGACGGGATTGGACCACTGCTAGAGGTAGAGGTGGTCGAGACCATGGTGGCTCGGACCGGTGACGGTGGGTTAGGAGGTGGAATATCCCCTGTGGTGACAACTGTAGTGGGCATTGAATAATTCCCAGAATAAGTGGCAGCATTTGTTTCCATTGCTGTGTGCGACACTGTCTGGCACTGATAAGGGTGAATCTCTACGATGATGGGTGTTGAAAGATCAGTTGTTGGAGTTTCATATGGACCAAGAGATTTCACTCCAACGTCTAAAATGGTCATTTCCTCCGGATGTTGGTCGGGTACAGTTTCTTGTGACCCGGTCGCTTCAAAAGACCCTTTTTGGTCTAGCTTTCGCTTTAGTGGTGGTGAAGGTGGCCCTAGTGTAACCGGTGATAGGCCCATAAGCCTTCATGACCGACGGAGCTCATGATCCTCCACTATGTGAGAATATCAAAGACACACTAGGGCTTTATATTCGTTCAAAAAACAACTCACAGTAAAAAGGTCCCTCTAAGATAAAACAAGCAAACACTAAACTAGTTGGAAGAACAATTACAACAACCAACACTAGAGAAAATTACCACTGCAAGTGAAACTCGAACATGGAAGCATCGTCCGAGTATACTCTGCAAAGAGTGGCCCGATGTCTGTCCAAGGTACCACGGTATACCCCCACAGTCACCTGTGTATGTTTCTAAAAAAGATAGGCAACTAGGTTTCCAACGCGCGAATAGTCACCAGGTGGGTACAGTTGATAGTCGGGTAGACCACAATGAGCAAGATATCGAGCCCGAAACTTGTCAAGGGTATCGAAGGCAAGTGGTCTAGAATACAACTAAGGACCTCGAACGGATTCGAGACCCATGAAGCTCCGTGGCAGATTCAATCGCTAGAATCCCAAGACAAGCCCTCTATATGTGTTCTCCACTACGATTGGTCCATCTCTGGAGGGGTTATCTCCACTACCTTCCTGCACGTTACCTCGTGTTTAGCCCCTGTGTTAGAGGGGCGTCCCGAATAACTTTCACGATACTGGACTTTGACACTCCCTAACTCAGACTCCAATGTTTGATTTAATGGCCTTGAAGAGTTTCCTCTCCAACCTAATTCAAGGCCCTAACCCTAAACTAGTTGGTTGACCCTACAAACATAAAACGTCTAATGAATTTTAGATTTAAGCGTTAATTTTATAGCTTGTCTTAAGTCAAAGTTTATGAAAGTGAAACTAGTGATGTTTGAAAATAGAAGAAAAATAAGCGAGAAGAAGGTTATGAAAGTGAAACTAGTGATGTTTGAAAGACGAAAGAAAAATAAACAGAAAGATGGAAACAAAATAACTTCTTCTTGACTCAAATCTTAAACAACTTTTCAAACTAAAAATTTTCTAAGATCTTTGAACAACAAACTCAAATTAGGATTTCACTCGACTACGAGCTACTTATGATCTAAGTAAACCGTCAAGAACTTATGAAAGAAAAGAATTTTCCTGGTTACTAATGCAAACCAACACTATTTAACCAAACAAAGTTTTTTTATTTTTTTTATTTGAATGCTCACAAAGCAAAAAGAAAAAATATCAACAAGTAAAGACCAAGAAAATTTTTGGCCTAAGTGCAGATTGCAAAGAGTCACTTTAAAAATAACACACAAGAAAATTAAAACTGGAGTCTCACACTTGTCTAAAAACCCTAGAAAAAGAAACTTTTGAGGAAAAACTTCTTAATGGAAAAGGAAGCTATTGTTGTGATCAAACCTAAGTTACTGACCTCTTATGATAGAGACCCAAAAACCTAAGAGGAATAATTCTTGACAAAGGAAAGGATGATTGCCTCACCTTAAAAAAAAAATTCTCCATAGGCACGCTGCTGACAGTTCAACAGCAAGCGTGTGCACACAAGCTATGTATAGTCAGGGCGCGTGTACACACGTGAATACCTTATACAGGCTGCGTGTACTTCTGAAACTCTAAAAAATGAAAGGACAAGAAATCAAGCCCAAGAAGAGACTGCTGGTACTAAGAACCATAATCTCTTGAAGACTCAGACACTTACTTTGACAACAAAAAGAAAACAATTCAAGGAAAACTTCATAGAACAAACCAATCTGAGGTGAAACCTAAGCTATATACTGCAAACAATAAAGACTAGAATGAGTTCCAGAAAACCCCTGAGAAGGATTATTTCTGATAGGGGAGAGGATGACTTCCTCTCTAAATTTTTTTTTCTGAAATCATACACGTGACTGAAACTTCATTAGCTAGCATGTACACATGGGTTGTGTGAAGGTAGGGCACAGGTACACGCGTGCATACCTTATATAGGCCGCATGTACCTCTGTGGGTCTTGAAAAAAAAATGCAGTTAAGCAAAGAAACAAAGATAACTGGTATGAAAGACCAAAATCTCTGTTAGCTCAGACTTTTGCAGAAACTTTAAAAACAAGGAATGGAACCAGTTCTTAAAAATACCCAAGAAAAAATATTCCCAGAAACCCTAGAGATCCCCAGTATGGTCACCAATTCTGTTGTGGGTTGGAAATCCCTCCTACGGACTATCACTAAGGGTTTTATCATGCATGAATAAATGACCTAAATATTCTTACTTTTTACCATCATCCCATGCCTAAACCCCCATTACTCATATGTAAATACAAGGCTCAAGAGATTAAGTTGACGTACCTTATTTTTCGTGTTTGATGTCAATCCCTTTTCACACTTGGTCATTCTTTGACTACAACTCTCCTCCCAATGATGACCTGTATTCACTAAAGACAAACAAAGAACTCCACATGCATTTGATCTATGAACTAACGGGTTAAATATTTAATCAATCATACAATCAATATTCCAATAATGACAATCTCATATGGTGGGACGGGAAAAGCAATTATTTTATTAACTTCACAATGATAAAGTCAGCGACTACTCCTCGATCCTGGTCCTGGGTTCTTCTTCCACTGTCTTTCAACTACTTTTCTCTATAATTCTCTTTGCACAAGGATGGCTAAAGGTTGGGACAAAGGGAATGCTTAATCGGGTATAGTTTCTTTACTATGATTCTCCTCTTTTCAAATGGGACCCCTACCCCTTCTTTTATAGGTTAGAAGGAGCTAGGTATTTGGTCGAATGATTGGCCATGCATGGCTGAAAGGTTTAGTTAACTTACCCAAAGTTGTGTGTTTCATCAACAACTTTCCTTTTTTTGTGCTTTTGTAGGTACACGCGAGCTGTCTTGGGTCAGCTCACGTGTACACGCGTGCAGTAATGGAGCAGGGCATGCGAACCTTTATAAAAGGGGTTTTTAAGAAGAGTTGTTCAATAGTGTTTTGGAAAAGAAGGAATTTGAGATGGCCTGATACCAGGTAAGCATGTCTGGTGCAAATTAGGGTTATAACAATAGTTGAAAGTGCAAAAGTAAAAATAGATGATCTAAAATTGAGAAAAATTAAATCTCAAGATCAATAAAAAAATGATGAATGGATAAGAACTTGTGATGATGAATAAGATGGTGAACCAAAATATGAACAAGATATTGAAGAATTACAAGAGAATAAACCACAAATTGATGAAGAGAAGGATGAGGAATTAACACCCTTACCAAAATCACCATCAAAAAGAGTTCAAAAGAATCACCCTAAAAATAAAATTATAGGTGATAAAGAAGCAGGAGTAGAAACAAGAAGGAAACTTAGATTTGATTATGAACAGGAAATGATTTCAATAATATAACCAATTTTTTTTGAAAAATCCAGCAAGAGTGAAGACTGGATAAAATCAATGAACAAGGAACTTGAACAAATTGATAAAAATCATACATGGGAACTTGTCCCTAGACCAAAAGAAAAGAATGTGATAGGAACCAAGTGGATATTCAAAAACAAACTCAATGAAAATGGACAGATCATAAAGAAAAATAAAATATTAGTATGCAAAGGATATTCCCAAGTGGAAGGTATTGAATTTGAAGATACTCTTTGCCCAGTAGCAAGACTAGAGGCCATCAGAATGTTCCTAGCATTTCCATGCTTCAGAAACTTCAAAATTTATCAAATGGATGTCAAGTTAGCATTCCTAAATGGAACATTAGAAGAAGAAGTATATATTGAGCAACCAGAAGGATTCATATTAATAGAAAATTAGGACTATGTGTGCAAACTAAAGAAGGATTTGTATGGTCTTAAACAAGCCCCTAGAGCATGGTTCTCAAGACTTGATCAATATCTGCAAAAACAAGGACATAAGAGAGGGACTACTAAGAGAAACCTATATATCAAAATTGAGAATCAATATACGATTGTTGTGGTGGTATATGTAGATGATATCATATTTGGAAGTAATCTTACTATACTAAGAAAAATGTTTTCTACATAAACGAAGAAAAAGTTTGAAATGTCTACGCTAGGAGAACTAAATTGTTTCCTAAGTTTACAAGTCACTCAAACAGATAAATAAATATTCATTTCCCAAACTAAATATATCAAATGAATGTTAAATAAATTATAGATGGAAGATAGTAAACCCATGTGCACTCCCATGGTTAGAGGATATAAACTAAGCCTAGATCATGATTCACCAAGAGTAGACCAAACCATGTACAGATCAATGGTTGGTAGCTTGTTATATGAAACAACAACAAGACCAAATATCTTGCAGGATATAAGAGTAGTAGCTATATTTCAATCTACAGCTAAAGAAAATCACGTGAAGGAAATAAAAAGGATATTCAGATATCTTAAGGGAACCCCAGAGTATAGTTTATGGCTTCCAAAAACAAAATATTTTACATTGACTGCATATACTGATGCAGATTGGGCTGGTAGTGTAGATGACAAGAAAATTACTAGTATAGGAGCATTTTACCTGGGAAAATTTCTGGTATTATTGTTAAGTAAAAAGAAAACATCTATATCACTATATATAGCAGAAGCATAGTACATTGTTGTTGCATCTTTCTGCACACAAGTAATCTGGATGAAACAAACCATAGAATATGTACAAGTGAAATATGATCATCCATTCACTATTAACTATGACAATACCAGTGCCATAAATATCTCTAAGAATCTTGTTATGCATTCTAAAACCAATCATATCCCAATTAAATACCATTTTTAGAGGGATCAGGTGTTACAAAAAAAACATTCTCACTCCATGCATCTTTCTTGGATGGCCTTCCATTTCCCTCTGTTGACTTGAAGTCCCCTTTTTGTTCACTCTAGATCCAAAAATACATATTTTTTTACATATACACACCCTACTAGTTAGACAACAAGTGTATATGTAGGTTCCTCCACTACAACACACGTACATCGTGTTTGGTGCTCAAAAATTAAAAAATATGTCGGATTTCCATGTCATGTCATGTGATCCATGATCCTTGACCTTCCATCTATTGGAAAAACTCTGAATTGACCCTTCAATTCCATTTGGAGGCTATAAATTGATTCATATCCAAGCCTAATGGAGAATTAAACTTTGAGAGAAAAGACACCATGGATAAATTTCACTTCATATTGAGTTTATATCCCTTTGTCCTTGAAATTCTTAACTTCTTCTATTCAGCCCCCAGTATCTTGCTACTTTGTGATGGAGAACCCAATTGACTCCTACATATAATCTTGCCTTTGTAGAGGATTAAAGTGGTGGAGTCCCAACTGGAGGAGCTTAGTTTCTCGGTTCCAATATGTTCCATTATAGAAGTTTGTCACCTATGTACTTATGTTGATTATGTTAATATAAATACTTTTTTCTCGTCCAATTGATATCTTGAAAATATTTGAATTACTTTCCATGGGACTATTTGTCATGTATGTTAATGGATTATGTTAAGCCCTAAATAGTGTCATATTACCCCTTAATTGGGGAATATTACATTAGTAATGTTATTTTATTTATGTTGGTTTGGGTCCATTAGTTGTAATTGTACCTCATTGTCTCCTATGTATACCAAGGAGACATTTTCATTTGGAATCATCTTGTACTTGGACATTTATGTGGTGTATAAGGAGGTTGACCCCTCGAAGAGACTTATTATCTGAATTTCTCTCTTTTTCAAGGCGTTGAGTACTTATTCTGAGTTTTTTCTATGCTATATTGATATTTGGTTCTTAACATATGGTATCATAGCTCAAGGTCTTGGGGTTTTGCTGCTACATCTAAGACACCTTGGAATTTTCATTATAACGCTTTTTATACAACTTTTCATAAGGAACGACTTGTTGTGCATTTAATAGATGGAGCAAGGTACATTGGGTTAAAATTTCAGCTCTTGAGGCCTTATACTTTCATAGATACATCCTGTGTAATATAGGGTTATGGAATCATCCTAAGTTAAGTCATTGCGAAATTTTCTCTATAAAACATTTTATGTAATGTTTCAGACCCTGAAATATGTAGGATATTCACAAAACTTAGTAAGGTATCTGTGGTAAAATTTTCATCTTTTGGGTCATCTTACATTTGTAGATACACCCTGTGGAAGATAGGGTATCTGACTAGTCCTATTGACTAGTCTCAAGAAGGTGTTCCGGGTAAAAAAATCATAACTTCGTCCTAGAGTATCCAAATTGAGTGAGACTAGTTGCATTGGATAGTGGACAATCCTTAGTATTTTTGGTACAATTATCATAATGTTATATCAACTATACAAGTGGCACGCTATACAAGTGAGATATTCTAGGGAGGAAAAAAATCAGAAAGTTGTGGGGAAGTTACCATAAATTCCACTTGGCACATCCAATTTTGATCAAACCTGTGGAATTGCAGAGAAGAAATATCTAAGAACTACAAAAAATAATTTTTCATACCTAGAAGGGCCGAAACTTTGGAGATACAGAAGAAGAAAGATTGTCTAGAAGAACCACCTCAAAATCAAGGTTCAAAAGTGATACTTGGCATACATGCCACCCAAAAAGGGAAATTCTACACCAAATAAGCCTCTAGATAGTCTTACTTGGACTCTTTATGAAGGTGAAGAAATGTGTAGGGGCATAAATGAATTACAAAAGAAGACAGTGACAAAAGATGAACTGCAAGGGATGATGGATTCAACTGAAGCTAAATTGGAGGCAATAATGGATACTAAGATGGATGGTTTAAAAAGGGAGATCATGGAAGGATTGAAAATTTTCCTAATAGAGAGGACACCTGAAAGTGAAAGTGTATCCC
>SNQJ01S0038150.1:1732-23506 GCA_010110895.2 Picea sitchensis | reverse complement strand
GTATGCACACTTTTGTGCACTCTCTCATCCCTTCAAAGCCATTACAGTTGCCACCACATTCATAGAGACAGTTCAAAAACTACATGGAATCCCAAAGATTATTGTAAGTGACAGAGATCCTATCTTCACTGGAAATTTTTGGAAATAATTATTTTATTGTTTGGGTACTCAATTGGCTCATAGTTCATCCTATTATCCTCAATCTGATGGAAAAACTGAGATAGTGAACAAATGTCTGGAAGGCTACCTTCGTTGCTTTGTCTCTGATAAAAAAACACAATGGTTCAAATGGTTACCCTTGGCAGAATGGTGGTATAACACTTCCATTCATACTACAACCAAAATGACACCATTTATGGAACTCTATGGATACCACCCTCCTTCCATCACTTCTTCTCTAAAATAAAAATCTAAGGTTCAAGCAGTGGAAGATTACATCGATCATGAACAACAAGTTCTCCAAATCTTAAAGGACAACATGACCATGGCACATAATCGCATGAAACAACAAGCAGATCAACATCGTAGTGAAAGAAGTTTTGAAGTAGGGGATTGGGTGTTTTTAAGAATACAACCATACAAACAGATGTCGCTGAAGCAAGCCAAGAAGGATAATAATTTATCACCAAATTACTATGGTCCTTATCAGGTGTTTCAAAATATTGGTACTATGGCATACAAATTGGAGTTGCCTGCATCCTCACGAGTACACCCAGTTTTCCATGTTTCATGCTTAAATAAGGTTATAGGTGAAAAGATCCCAGTTCAGACTATATTTCCAGAACTTGACGAGGAAGGAAAAATCATTTTGGAACCTGAAGCCATCACTAACATAAGAATTCACCAACTGAGGAATAGATCCATTTCAGAGTATCTCATTAAGTGGAGGATACTTCTTGCTGAAGATTCCACTTGGGAAGTTGAGTCTTTTTTACAAAAGCATCCATTATTACTCAAGCATTGTGGAAAACACTTGTCTGAAGAGGAGGGGCATGTTAAGCCCTAAATAGTGGCACATTACCCATTAATTGGGGAATATTACATTAGTAATGTTATTTTATTTATGTCGACTTGGGTCCATTAGTTGTAATTGTACCTCCTAGTATCCTATATATACCAAGGAGACATTTTCATTTGGAATCATCTTGTAATTGGAAATTTATGTGGTGTATAAGGAGGTTTCCCCTTGAAGATGCTTATTATGTTATTTTCCCTCTTTTTCAAGGCATTGAGTACTTATTCTGAGGTTATTCTATGCTATATTGATATTTGGTTCTTAACAAATTATGCTAATTTATATGCTGACATTATATATCATCACCACATGCTTGCATATCTTGGTTGTTGAGGACAAGTTGTAGGTATAAATGTTTGGGTGGCATGCTCAACTGTGTTCTTCTTCGAATGTCCATACATGGTAGGATTCTAGCCTTATCTTGTTAGCATTTCATTTATATAGAATACTTGAGATTATAATTGATTTCTGGGTTTCGTTCCATCTATTGTGGTTTACCCCTATCCATAGATATATTTTCCTCATAACAAAATTGGTGACTCCACTGAGGATATCTCCTTTTTGGGGTATTGAGTGTTTTTATCCTTGATTTTCCCGATTTTCCTTGTCTCCTATTGCTTGACAGCATGTATTTTTCCTTGCATCTGAGTTTCTTAGCTTAACCCTTTCCCTGGAAGTGTTTTGGTTGCTATACATGGGTTTTCCCTTGAAAAACATGTACATACACGAGTTGTCTATATTTAGGGTGTGTGTATACGTGTTTGTTCCCTAAACAATCACGTACATAATCTCTTAAGTATTTCTAGATGAGTTTGGCGTCTTTTGGGTAACTTTTACTGGTTGTTGAGTATTCTTGGGTCCCTATTCTAACTGTTAAGTGCCTAGAGAGTGATAAGAAGCCTTTTTATTGTTGAATTTTTGGTCGAACCCCTTTCTTGTCATGTTTCTCATCTTTTTTCCTTGCATACTGGTCTGGGTAGTTGCTTCTTGGGATCCTTCTTGTCTTGTCTCTTTTTTCTTGTAGTAGGGCCTTTATGTGAGGTTCTTATCCAGTCCTTACATTTTCTTTTCATTATATCGAAAATACAAAAATATTTGCTTACTTGCTATTAGGATATTTAGACACTTAGGAGTTAGTAGGATCTACTTGGTCTATTGTGTCGTTAGGTAAAAGTGTGTTTTCTAGTG
This sequence comes from Picea sitchensis, assembly GCA_010110895.2. Classification (NCBI taxonomy): domain Eukaryota; kingdom Viridiplantae; phylum Streptophyta; class Pinopsida; order Pinales; family Pinaceae; genus Picea; species Picea sitchensis. The sequence continues at coordinate 21,303 of SNQJ01S0038150.1, read as the reverse complement.
TGTTTATTTAGTATGCATTAGTATTCATTTGTAGTTAGGAAATCCGGCAGTCACGATATGTTCCCAACATAGAGTGATCCGACGGTTCATACTCTCCTTGATCTTAATGGCCATTGATCTATGTCTTAACACCCAATTAGTCCATGATATATATTTAAAGAGCATGAAGGGTCATTTGTCGATGATTGATTGTGAGAAACTCTCTTGTAAAATCTCTCTGTAATCTTTTCTTTGCATTAATAAACTGCTCCAGGTGGCCGCATTGGTTGGGGCCATGGATGTTTCCCCATAGAGGTTTACCATGTGAAAACATCGATGTGTTGATCTTTGATCTAGTTATGTGAGTGTTTACTGAAGGTGTTCGTCCTCTGTTGGAATACATGTGTTTTCGAACATGGCATCAGGGCCTGTTTGAAGATCCTCTCCTATTGTAGATCGAGATCGTGAAGTTGAGTTGCCTCATCTCCATTTTCTATATATTCCATACATTTCTGGATTGAGAGGACTATTCCTTTGCATTTGGAGCACTGGTTGCATTCAGGAATAGTTTTTGTTTCACTCAAAAAGGTTTTTTTTTGCCCAAGATACGACCATTACAGTCATATCCGGAGGTATAAAGTTTGAATACACATTTTTTAAATTTTTTGCAGAGAAGTTTTTTGGGTTTTATTTTGGTTTTGTATTTTTTTATTTCCAGGTTGCTACTCTTTTAGATATGCGTATTCTCTTTTCACTGCGCCCTGTGCAATCTCATAAAATCAGAAACAAATAGGAAAAGGTACATCTTCCAAGTAAGCTAACCGAGATCTAACCCTTGTTGTCATCGAGAAGCGAATTTTTTTACTTGTGTGAAAAGAATTTTTTTTTAGCACGCTCTCCAAGGCCATCTTCAACAACAACAACCCCAATCCTCCTTATGAACATTACAATATGTTTTTCTACACCATTTGGTTGAAATTTGTCTTATTAAGTAAGAGGTCTTGAGTTCAAGTCTCTCTTTTGTTACCTTTTTTGAAAAAGTTATGCAAAAAATGTAAAGTGTATTTCACTTCAAGTATAAAAGTGAATCACTATAAGTAGCTTTAATATTTTATTTTAGAGTTATTTTGCATGTAACCTTTTTGTTATAAGGTAACTTCATTGTAAAAGTGATCCCCACTTCTCTTTATAAAAGTGGGTCACTTCATAAAGCAGCTTACACTATCACGTGGTCATTTGGTTACCGTTTATGCCTTTTTTAAAAAGGGCATAACTCTCACATCAGAAGTCTGTTTTCAGTGCCGTTTTTTTTAAAACCGCATAACTTTTTGAGCTCTTTCCATCCAGATCATCAGTTTCAATTTTTAAATCCACATTATCTTCATATTTAATATGGCTTCTACAAGTATTGTCTTGCTTACTAGCAATAACTACTTCCAATGGAAATCTCATATGGAAGATTTATTAAGAAGTAAAGGCTTGTATCGGATTACCTTGGGAAAGGAAAAAGCACCCACTGATGCTGATAATAAATCCAAGTGGGATAATAGGAATGATGAATCACGTGGACTAATCAAAATTTCCATCTCTCCTGATTTAAGGTACCACATTCAAGACATTGATGACCCCGAAGAAGCTTGGGAAAAGATTGAATATGTGTTTGGTAAACTCAATATTATTCGAACACAACAGTTAGAAAATCAAATACTAACCTTGAGTCCAAGTGATTTTTCTTTCCTTGGAGACTATCTATCTAGCTTTGAAACACTCAGAATTTTATGTGAAGAATGTAAGATAAATATGGAGGAAGAGTGTTGCATCTATCTTATTCTTTCTAAGCTAGGTAGTGCATATTTTGTGTTTGTATCTACCTTTTATGCCATGAGAGAGGCTCTAGGGGAAGAAGCTTATGTGCCATGAGAGAGGCTCTAGGGGAAGAAGCTTATGAAAAAACCACTTTGAGTCCTTTTGTTATTCTTTTGATTCCATAGGAAGATAATCTTGTACAATTTGAGTGATCAACACCATAGGTCCCTCTCCAACAAAGCCTTAGTTTCCCAACAGAAAGATAAACCCAAGTATCCCAAGAAGAAACATCCCTACTACAACAACGTATGGGTCCAAACCTGATCGTAGACAACTTCATCTCCTATTGGTGACAAAGGAGCAAAAATATAAAAGTAAGAATACCAATAGACATTGCAACTTTTGTGATAAATAAGGTCATGATGATCCAAATGTTTCAAGAAGATGGGCATCTTTAGAAGAAAGAATGAAGAAGCACAACATCAAGATTGATTCTACTTATTCTTCATGGACATGACCTTCGCTTCGGGTTTATCCTTCCAAATGCAAATTCTACTTCTACCACTTCTCTCTTCCTTACATGAGTGGCTTATTGATTTAGAAGATCTTATCATATGGCTAAGGATAGTGCCATACATTTATACTCTAAAATGAATGTAACACCAAGAACATATTTGCTGGTGATGATAGATGTCTTAGTGTTATAGGATCTAGAACAAATTCAAGTAGATAATGTCTATTTCAATGATGTATTATGCATCTCCAAGTCTCTTTTTTGTAATCTTCTATTAGTATATCAAATTGTTCATTTAGGTGAAGGTAAAAACATCAAGTTTTAACCTCACAAAGTTGTAATCAAGGATTCAAAAGATCATGGGGCAATGTTCTCGTAACCGGAATTTTTGATGATATTACTAGGTTGTCCAAGTTTGACAATTTTGGGTCATCAACTTTTCATCAGCTTTTGTTGCTCAAAGTGATGACTTATAAACTTTGGCATGCGGGGTTTGGTCATCTAAACTATCACTCATTGTAGCAACTATGTAATCGACATATGGTGACTAGTCTTCCTCCTTTGTTTCATGCAGATGGTGTTTGTGTTTACAGTTCTACAAACATCATTGGGACAGTTTCTTGGACAAACGTGCTCTTGGCACGCCTTTGGTCCTTTTGCAGTTTGTTCACAATGATTTGTGTGGTCCACTTCTCCTTCTTTTCTAGGGTGCAAGTATTTCTAACTTTCATTGATGAATTTTCCAAAATGTGACGGTTTATCACTTCTTAAAACTCAATCAAGAGTGAAGCTTTTGATTACCTCTTACTACAAGTATTCCGTAGAAAGTGCCACATGGACATCAAATTCAAAGGTTAAGAACAAATAATGGAAAGTAAAATATGTGAACAATAATTTCATGCTACCCACCACGGGGAATCCAAATGCAACACTCTGTTCCATATACACAACAACAAAATGGTGTTGTTGAGAGAAAGAACCACACATTAAAAGAAATGGCTAATTGTATGATCCAATCTATGATTGCGTCTAAAGTATCATGAAGCCATCAACTGGGTGAAAAATTCATAGTAAATCACACTCCCACAAAGGCTCTTAAAATATAACACCGAAGAAGCTTGGACTAAAATTAAACAAGATGTAAGTCACTCGTATTTGGCAAGATAGCATGGGCTCACATTCCTCGATGAGAAAAGGAAAATTAAAATTCTAAAAAGTGAGAAGTGTATATTTGTCATTATTCTACGCATGTCAGCAGCCATGACTTCTTCAATCACATTGTAAATGAAATTATTATTAGAAGAGATGCTAAATTTGGATGAAAATATCTTGTCCGTGGATCTTAATTTGACGATTGTGCCTTCTTCGGCTCAAGAGCCATCTTCGGAATTTGTGCCTCTTATGATATGGTTTCTTCTTCAGATGATGATAGTGAGGATGAAAAATCCACCTTCGCCTGCTCAACCTCCAGATGTCCTAACCAACAATTCAACTCCACCGCCTTCCTAGATGGGTCTGCTCATCACGCCGGGCACCGGTGATCTTGTTGGTGATCCTTAGATCACCGTCGGACACGCTCATAGTTCCAATGAGTTCTTCTTTGGCTCAAGTTTCCGTAAACTCATGATCCAAAGACATTTGCAAAGCTTCAAGTCATCTAGATTGGGATACAACAATGAATGAAGAGCATCGCTCTTTAATGGAAAATGATACTTGGGATCTTGTACCTCTTCCAAAAAGGAAGAAACTTGTTAGATGCAAAATGGGTATACCGAACCATGCATTAGATGAAGTTTTGAAAGACACAAGGCTCAAGCATGCCAAAGGATTTTCCCAAGTTGGAAGTAATTGACTATAATGAAAAACCTTTGCCCCGTAGAAAAAATGAATTCCATCCGCTTTGTTCTTGCCCTTGTCAGCCTCACATAAATGGGAAGTCCATCAAATGGATGTTAAACTGGCTTTTCATGGATATTTGAAAGAAGAAATATACATGGAACAACTCCTTGGATATGTCTATAATGACTCTAGCCTGTTTGTCACCTCAAGAAATCTTTCTATGGTCTCAAGAAAGCCTCGAAGTTTGGTATCTCCCAAAATGGATAGCTTCTTATTCACATCGGATTCTCTAGATGACATTATGATCCTAATATATATACTAAGAAAGTAGGAAGCCATCCCACAATCCTTGTCCTTTATTAAGCTGATGACCTTATTCCATCGGTAGTGACTCAAAACTTTTAAACCATGTGAAACCAACCTTTAAGAAGAAATTCTGAAATGACAGACTTAGGTTTTGCACTATTTCCTCATTCCAAGTTTTTCAAACCAATGAAGGAATTTTATTTCCCAAGATAAGTATGCTGTGACCTTCTTCGGCTGCTTTCACATGGAATATTGTAAACCAACTCTTTCTCCTCTCTATTCCTCAAGTCAAGATTTCTCACACTGTATTCTCCTCGGGTTGATGCCAATTGCATCACCGGGGCTAGTTGGTAGCCTCAGATAATTTGACTCATACCCTTCCGATCTTTCCTTTGTTGTTGGTCTTGTTGCCCGATATATAAACACCCTGGCTTTGTGAAATCCATTGCAAAGAAGCTAAAAGGATACTTCATAATGTTCATGGCAATTCTGTGGGGACTCCTTTATTGGTTGGTTTCACCGATTCAGATTGGGATGAGGATCTTGATGATCAAAAGTGCCCATCAGAGGGTTATTTTTTCATCCTTGGTTTAGGACCATTCATTTGGGTCTGTAAGAAACAATAGGTTATTGCACTTCTTCGCCAGGCGTGAAATCGAAAGCAACGGTTAATGCAAGTCAGAAGCCTTGTGGCTTCGACAGATCCTTTCAGAGTTTGATTCCAAAGACTAAAGACCGACCACTTTGCGTGACAATTAGAGCTACCAAGCTTGCCAAAGACCCTACCAACATCACAGAGAAAACACACATCGAAATACACATGGTCATTCATGATCGATTTGTTGAAGTTCTCTTTTTCCCTACGTACATCAAGTTGTAGACATTTTCACAAAGACTCTTACGTACGTATTTTTTCCAAATTTTGATTTATGTTAGGAGTTCATGAAGTTCTCATTAACAAGGGGATAGGCTCTAATGCTCCTTCCTTCTCCTATTGTGTCACTATTGTAACCTTCAATCCTATCCCAAGTTGTTCTTAAGGGGGGATGTTAGGATATTTAGACACTTAGGAGTTAGTAAGATCTACTTGGTCGATTGTGTCGTTAGGTAAAAGTGTGTTTTCTAGTGTGTTTCTTTAGTATGCATTAGTATGCATTTGTAGTTAGGAAATCCGATGGTCACGATATGTTCCTGACATAGAGTGATCCGATGGTTCATACTCTCCTCGATATTAATGGCCATTGATCCATGGATTAACACCCGATTGGTCGATGATCTCTATTTAAAGAGCATGGAGGGTCATTTGTCGATGATCGATTGTGAGAAACTCTCTTGTAAATCTCTCTGTAATATTTTTGTTTGCATTAATAAACTGGTCCAAGTTGTCGCGTTGGCTGGGGCCATGGATGTTTCCTCATAGCAGTTTTACCATGTGAAAACATCGGTGTGTTGATCTTTGATCTGGTTATGTGAGTGGTTACTGAAGGTGTCCGTCCTCTATTGGAATACTTGTGTTGTCGAACACTTGCATTGTACTTATGGCATTTTCACTTTTGGTTATTTTCCATTGATTTTGACACATTTGGAAATATTGCACTTCATTTAACTTGTAGAGATTACATTATGGAAATAACATTTAGAAGCATACCATCTCTTTGAAATTCAATACCAATACTTAGTAGTGTTTTTATATTTTCTTATTTTTATATGTTGAGTCGTAATACCGTCAGTTTCACAATCGCACCTATTGAGTAATCAAAATCCATTAAAATTAACGTTGAATAATTAAAATTGATTAGAAAATATTTATTTTTCAAGGTACACAAACAAGTATAGGTCCTAGGGCCTTGGAATAGGATTTTGTGAGTAAAATTATCCAAGGCTATAAAACTGAATGTATGTGTCTGACCAGAGAGTGGTGAAACCCATTGTATTATTGGTGTCCTCAGGAGAATCCGCTCACACCGGAGTTAAGCATGAGGTCGTGTGAAGTTTCTTGCAGAGATAGAACTCGAATTCCTTCCTAGCGTCAAAGATATTTCTGGGGTTCTGTTTGTATCTAGGGGTCTTGCTAGTACCTTTACCTCTGTGAAAGGTGGTGATTTCAATATTTTGGGATTTTCTTCCCTTCCCATATAGTGGACCGAACTTGCAACTGCTCTCCTGAGAATTGGTTATATCATGGTGAATTTAGTTTTTTGAAATAGGTAGCCACATAGGTTACTTGTAGGGGTTATTCTGCAGGTACCCTAAGTCAGATAAGGGTCAGAAAACAAACAGACTTTATGGAGGATTTCCTCTTTGGAGGGATCTGACCGACTATATTGTGAAGCCTATGAGTTTCCTTATAACTAATTTTGACACCTCCACTCTATTGTTGCAGAGTCGTAGGCCCCTCTTGGGTGAGGAATACCCACTTTAGTTTGAGAGTTCCCTTTCATACATTATATCATTTTTGTGTGAATTGTAATTTTTCTTTATTTTGGAGTGTGCTCTCTGATTATTAGTTGGCCTTAGGATTTTTTATTATATCTCTAGTTTTGATTCATTGTGGAGCAAGACCAGCCTCCTCACTAGTCTCTTCATATTTTAAAGTTACCACCGCGTATTTATCCTTTACCAAAGATAACTTTTAAAAGGCACAGAGTTAATAATTGTGGTGCATATATCTCCACCTCCTACGCTCATGATCATCCTACTATGAGTACTGAGTCATATATGAACGTATCGTAAAGTCCTTCGACTCCCCTATTCTCTATTATTAGTGGGTTACCCTCGACTCCCTTATCCTCAATGGTGTGGGTGTCGGAGGCTCCCTCATCTAGTGTTTCCCAACCCGTGAGCTCTGATCGACCCATGAAACAAATCCTTTTGGATTTCGTTTCGGTATGATGAATTTCTCAGTCAATACCTTCATCCTCTAATAATTTTTATTTTGGTATGCCAAACACGACGTCACAACTCTCATCCTCCATTTCGACAACTAATATGAATCATAGTTTTGGGTCTAGGGGCACGATGCCTCATTTTGTTACTTTATCATTTGGTGAAGGTAATATTTTCCAAGTGGCTCCTACGATTCGAGGTTGGAATACTCTTTCCTCTGGGCCTAATCCTAGCTTCAGTGCTCTAGGATGGAGTGCTCAAATGGGAATTCAATTTACTTCCTATATTATGTCCATCATTCCCTCTTCCTCCACGTTGATTAAAAAAAAACATTTATTATGGAGAATCCCCCTCTATCCTCTGGTGTTCCATCCAAAGGGATTCAATTTTATAGTATGGGAAACCCACAACATGGAGTTTCTTCATCTAGGGGAAACATATATAATCCTTACCATGCCGCTTCTATGGGTAGGGTTTCCTTACAACCTTTCATGAATCAGTTGGGAGGAGTATATTGTCCTACCGAACAGGGCCATGGTATATACCAAAACCTCGGATGGTATGCATTCTCTCAACCCCAATATTTCCCAGGAGCATGGGCTCAGACATCGCAACCCTAACTCCCTTTTATGGCCATGCTAAATATGCAATATTTGTTGAAGTTAATGAATGACCTTGTGCGTCACGGTCTGTCATGGCCCCCCGTCCTTGCCAATATTCCTTCAGAAATTCCAAAATCTGAAGGAAATACTAGTGAGGACCCACGTGATCACGTGACTACTTTTCATATTTGGTGCTCATCTAACTCCCTCAATGACGATTCTATTCATTTGAGGATATTTATGTTGGTTGCAGAGCCTGATTATCTTCCTAATTTAGAGGTATTTGTTTTCATTCATGTTTATACCCCATGAAGAATTTAGAGCCCAAAAGAATGTACACTCATCCACGCAGGGGGGGGGAGTGAAGAGGGGGTTACCCCCTCTACAGGGTCCATGGTCAAGTGGTCCCCCAGTGGGGATTCGGGGGTGAAGCCCACAAAGAAAAAATTTCCTTGTAAATGTATATTGTAATTTCATTGTAAATATGGACAGTTCATTATAAGGTCGCAGATCTGACGATAGAAGTTATGTTAGGGATTTTTTCCCTAGAAGGAAACCCTCTTTTATGAGGGAATTGTATTGTGGTTGGGTGTCACATTGTGAATATTGTATTCTGAGAGAGGATATTGTGAGAGAAATAAGAGGAAGTTACAACGAGTTTGTTGTAGGTTGTATACCTTCATTTCCTGGATAATAATAAAGGAAGGACCTGGCAATTTCTCTAGTGGACATAGCCCACACTAGGTGAACCATGTATATCTGTGTCTCTATTGTATTATGTATCTATTGTGTTTTATTTATACATTTGTTTTATTTTATTGCTCTGCGATCTTGTTTATTTAACAGCTAGTATCAGAGAGAAAAGTAACTCGCAGGAAAAGAGGGTTCCTGGTTCGAGTGGGAGTAATGGAAAAAGATGGAAAGTTTAGGGTCAATAAATTTAATGGCCAAAACTACCAGTTATGGAATATGTAGATGGAAGATTATTTATATCAGAAGGATCTATTCCTACCATTGGGTGGAATAGAAAATAATATGACGACCATGAAGGATGAAGAATGGGAGGTTCTTGATAGGAAGACACTACGAACGATATGATTGAGCCTGACAACATCGGTGGATTTCAATATTTTGAAATAAAAGACAACGAAGGAGCTTATGGATGCATTGGCTAACTATATGAAAAACCCTCGGCGTCCAATAAGGTATTTCTAATGAAGACATTATTTAATATGAAGATGTCAGAAGGTGGGTATGTTGCAGATCATTTAAATGAATTTAATATGGTTACTAATCAACTAAGTTCTATAAAAGTGGACTTTGATGATGAGGTCAGGGCTCTTCTAATATTGTGCTCATTGCAAGAAATATGGAATGGCTTGGTCATGGTTGTAAGTAACTTTGTCTCTAGTTCAAGCACTTTAAAATTTGATTATATTGTTGGTTTTATCCTTAGTGAGGAAATGAGATGGAAAATAACAGGCGAGACATCAGGTAATCCATTGAACATGGAGAATAGGGGAAGACAAAAGGATAGACGAAAGGGCCTAGGGAACCGTGTGAATTATAAGAAGGGAAAATACAAATCCAGACTAGGAAAGATAGAGTGATGGAATTGTGGGAAGAAAGGACATCTAAATAAAGACTATAGAGATCCGAAGAAACAAAGAGATGGACAACAGGAGAAAAATCAGGAAGCAAATGTAACAGGTGATGTGTTACAAGATGATTTGATTCTTTTTGTAGATAATATTTATGAGTCTTGGGTAGTAGATTCAAGCATTTTCTAGATTATGTTCAAGGTGGTTTTGGATAGGTTCATTTGGGTGATGATGCACCATGCAAAATTGTTGGAATGGGAAAGGTAAAAATAAAGAAAAGCAATGGAAACCAATGGTTTTTGAAAGAGGTAAGACATGTTCCAGATCTAAGGAAAATCTAATTTCAACAAGGAAGCTGGAAAGTGAAGGTTGTATATCCATATTTACAGATAATATGTGGAAGGTCACCAAAGGATCACTGGTGATAGAAAAAGGAGAGAATGTAGGTACATTGTGTTTATGTACTGGTAATACTGACTCTTCTATATATTTACCTTCTAAAGGAGTAGATAAAACACTGTGGCATCATAGGCTTGAACACATGAGTGAGAAGGGGATGCATATACTTCAGCGAAAAAAAAACATTCCATATCTTAAACAAATTGATTTGGATTTCTGTGAGCATTGTGTTTATGAAAAACAAAAGAGAGTCATATTTCTCAGAGTCGGAAAAGAAAAGAAGAGTGAAATGTCAGAGCTTGTGCATACATATGTATGGGGACTGTTAGTCCCTAAAGTTGCACTTGAATGTGAGAGGGAAATCTAGGGCATCATCAATTTATTGCAAAGTGTTGTGAAGGTTTTTATGGTTTGGATTTTCAAATAAGGTGGTTGAAAACTGTCTCAAGGTTATAACATAACATGAAAATCAAAATAAGAACATAATATATCCCATTGACTGGTTAAAAGGTAGTTACACAGATAGATTATACCAATAAGAAAAAGAAAGGATGAAACTTTCAATTTGCCAACTTCACATCAATTCTTGTCTCAAAATATCATAAAGAAACAAGACCATCAGCTTGAAATAAAAAATGAAAATAATTTCCACAACAATTTTTTTACTGTATTAATTAACAATCAAGAAACAAATGCATTGCAGTCTAAATAATTAACTCAAGCATGAAGAAAGAAAAATAGAATAGAAAAGAGAGTCTAACCATCCATATGCCTTTGCTATTAAGTGTCAAAATGGAACATAAAGTCTTACAAGGATTCACAAAACAAGCCTTCTAGATCTCCAATTTTTCAAACCCAACAGAGTCTTTTCTCTGCTTATTTAAAATTATTCAAAATATCTCTGATCCTATATTCTAGTGTGCTCTTAATGACTGGATCTGATTAGCATCTATCTACTTGGGAGGTTAGCTCAAAAAGAGCATTTACCTTCCAAAAATATATTTTTTCTCAACAGCTTGGCATGATCTTCCCAACAATACATTCGATTCTACAAAATAGGGATTAGTTTGATCTAGTCATACATTTCGAGGTATTTTATTTTCACAAGCCAAAACAAGTAAATCTTGTCTTGTTCTCTAGAAAACATCAAAATTATGATTGTGTTAATTTCTTCATGAAGCCTTTAGGGTATGATAACAACAGTTGCCTTGGAAGTTTTTTGTTTGAGATTTGTGGTGAGTACAATGTTATGCCAATAAAGTTTAAAATTTATTTCTCTAAGCTCTTTGAGCAATACTCTTTTCTCTTTTTTCTTCTTCTTGAAACCCTGAATCTTTTCTTGCTTCCTGGCACTCCATTGTTCTACATGGGCCTTCTCTTTATTCAGTTGTTTCACCACCTTTTGGAGTTCTTTGATCTTTTATTTGTCAGTTCTGACCTTGACCTTAAATTCATAGAACTCATCTGCAGGTGCAGGCTCATTCAAATTTATGTCATCCTTAGGCTCTCTTAATTTAATCTCGTACCTAGAAACCAATCCTGAGTTGTGCTCTTCATCTGAACTAGTTGAATCCATGTCTTCAGGTATGTCTGATATGTGGTCTGAATCTACAAGATGGATTTTTGTACTTTCAAGGACCCTACTTATACCTTCAACAGATTCTTTAGCTTGTGACAATCTGGTAGTGGCTCTTGTTACATGTCCTGTAGAGGATGCAATAACCTGCTTGTCTCTTTTTTCTCGTTCTTTATGTAATGGGGGTTTGTTTGCCCTTTGTTTGATATTTATTTTAGCATCCTCATAATGATCTTCTAAAACTATGAAATCTTCTTTTTTGATTGAGGGATCAAACATAGATTTATACCTTAGCCTGTATTTGTTGGTAATTCTAGTCGAATTCCTCCTAGGTTTTTGAGACACAGACACATATTTCTTCCTCTGTCTTTTAAATGCAACACCTCTCTTACTGGTTTCTAGAGATTTATGCTTGGTTGAGGGTTTAACATCATAATCTTTATCAAAATCTTCTTGTATTTTTAAATCTGCCTCAAAATTTTTTTTATTTTCTATCTCCAATTTGGGTCTCTTATGTCTGTTGGTCCTTGTTACCCTGATGGTAGGAAACTCTTCTTTAACAGGAGTTTCATCAACTGGGAAACTTGGTTCCTATGCAACAGACCTTTTCCCTTTGCCTTTTTTCTATTTGCTAGGTTGTGGATCAAGGTTTAGGGACTGGATTAACTAACTCCAGGGTTTATGTACCTCCCTCAAAGCAAAAATGACTAGAGTTTTAATTAAGACTTGGTGAAAAAAACTACTCTTTGCAGTGGTAGGGTGTGACTGCACTCTTTTAGACATCTTTGCCAAGATTTTGAGTAAGAAATAGTGGAAATTTAATGAATAATCTCCATTCAGATGCATTAACAACCTAATATGGTAGATGTAAATCAATGAAAATCTTCCTTCATAGGTGATATACCACTGGATGATGATTAAAGAAGTTTTCCATTTCTTTCTAATCCAATTGTGAGGGACTCCCTTTTTCCAATCCGGATTTTTCTTATCTGGTAACAAAAACTGATTAACAAATCTTGTGACTACATACTCTTTATTCCACCATCGCTCTCCTCCAACTACCAATCTGCAATCTTTGGCGATGGATTGTTATGTCACCAGCATCAACAATTTTTCAATCTCCACTTCGTAGCCATTGAAATTATTTGCAAATTCCATAGATACTTGTTCGTCATAACCTTGGAAGGTAGTGAGGAATTCGAACTAGCCAACATCTCTAAATCTCTGCACCATCTGCGGATATGCTTCAATAATATCGACGCCCTCAGGTTCCAATCTGACCACTTGCCCGCTTCTCTTAGGTGCCATAAAAAACATGATGCTGCAACTAGCACTGCTCGGATTCTAAATTTACAACCTGCAACTGTTAACATATAACATTTATTCTAACAAAACACCTGCACTTATAATTCATCAAAATCAGAACAACGAGTAAGAGGATCAAATAATGATCTTTAGGAATTGAACGATTTGAAATGAGTCCTTTGTAGGTACAGAACAATCCAATCATGTAACAGTTTGAATCATAAAATGATTTAAGAGCTATCATGGGACACATGTGAATTCTTAGTCCATGATTTGTGTAATCATAACGAAATCAGGGTGTCAGGCACATATTAAGGCATGATTATATTTGCGCTACGAGAATAATGTTATTCCATTAGTGCTATTAATGAATAGAAAAGTTTTGAATTTGCAAAATTTAAATAGGCATATGAAGTGACACATCTTGTAAAACCATATCTTAAATCTCCAGACTTAAAGAAATTATTCAAAAGCTAAAATCCAAATCATAACAAGCTAAAAACAAGGATTAAAATCAAATGAAAGCATACAATGAAGTGCAGGAAGGAAGGGTTTAGGATTAGGGTTTCTCACTGAATTAAAAGAAAAATTAGAGACTAACACTGGCTCCTTCTGGGGATGGAGTTTTGATAATAAACTCCAAGAACTGCAGACCAATTCCTTTTCCTTTATTTATGATTCACTGGTCTCCCTGCATCTGTCATTCTTTATTCGCAACGTAACTGTAGAAAATAATTCGATTGGGTATATGGAGTATTTATTGAAAGTAAACCTATTGTACAAACTGAAAACATGATGAGTCTTTAGAGAAAATAGTGTTTCAATAACCTCCCATTCACTGGGCCTCCAAAAGTTCATGTGTCATCTAAATTATGCAGGAGAAAAGTGTTATTGTCCATTACCTTGGTTATTATGAAAGGATCATACCATAGGTTATTGAACATACCATTTTTTTCTTTATCCTCTCTCCTGGAATCCCACTTTAACACCAAATATTCTTCATTAAAAACATCTTTCTTAGTTCCCTTATCGAATGTGGCCTTGAATTTTCTTTGGTGAAAAGTAGCTTTTTGATTCATCTATTCTCTGACCTGCTGAATCTGAATCATCTGAAAAATTCTCCTTTGGAGATCATTAGGTTCTTCTAACTCTTCTTGTAAGAACTTTAAAACTGGTAGGCCCAATTGAGTTGGAAGAATAACTTAAGTCCCATTTACCATCTGGAAAGGAGAGGTCCCAATAGAATTCTTGTTGCTGATACGATAAGCCCATAGGGAAAACTTTAACTTGGAATCCCATGATTTTTTATTTTCTACCATTAGTTTTTTGATAATCCTTATTAGACTTTTATTGGAGGATTCTGCTAACCCGTTCCCTTGGGGGTGGTAGGGAGTAGAATGAACCAATTCGATACTATACTTATTGTATAATTCAATCATGGAATTCGATTTAAAAGCCTATTCATTAACAGTGACTAGGTTTTTAGGACAACCAAACCTAGAAAAGATATATCCTTCAAGAAAATCCATGATTACCTTGTCTGTTGCATTCTGAGTCGGAATTGCTTCGATCCCCTTTGTAAAGTAATATGTGGTTGTAAGAATCCATTTGTGCTTCCCCAAATATGAAGGATTGATAACCCCAATGAAATCCAAGCCCCACTGTTGGAATGGTCCATGAGTGATGATTGGTTTTAGAGGTAGAGACATAAGTTTTTGCTTTCCAACAAATTTCTAATAGGGTTCACATGCCCTGACCTGAGAAAAAATATATGAGAATAGAACTGGCTAGTAATAGCCTGCCCTGATAATTTTAAAGGTAGTAGCTTTCCAGTGGTGATGGCCTCCGCACACACCATGATGTAGATCATAAAAAATTTGTTCAGCTTCCTTTTCATCAACACATCTCAACAAAAAACCCTGAGGGTCTTTCCAGAATAATATATGATCTGTAATGAAATACTTCACTGCTCTTAATTTTAATGATTTGAACTTTGATTTATCTAACTCTGGAGGAGATTGAAAATTCAGCAGAAAAAATACAATATCTTTGTACCATGGTGAAGAAACATATTTGTTATTTACCTGTGAATTTGTTTCTTCAATCTGGAGAGAAGAATCATGTGTCTTGTTTGAAATATGGTACAACCCAATTGCTTTGAAATTAGAATCTGTCATTAATTTGTCAAGGCCTTGACCTTTTATCAGTTGAGTAGGCTTTATAGTGAGATTATACTCCAAGATTTTTGTTATCAATTTTCCTCTCTTTCCTTCACAATCAAGTTGGACCAAGATTTCTTTGACTGCAGTTCTTGGGACATAAGCTGTAATATCAGATTGAAGAACATATACTCTAAAGGACTTTAGTGCCTTTACCAGAGCCTAAGCCTATTTCTCTATTATATCATACTTCAATTCAGAATCTCTGAGAGTTTTTCTAAATAAAGAGATGGGTTTCTCATATCCTTGCTCATTTCTTCGCAGAAGAACAACAACTATTGTATTTTCTGATGCAAATGAGAAAATCATGAATTCTTTGGAGTAATATGAAATTATGAGAACAGGGGCCTGGACAAGAGCCTACTTAATTATTTCAAAAGATTCTTTAGCTTCTGGTCTCCACTTAATTTCTGCATCCTTTTTCAACATGTCAGTAATGTATTTGATAATCTCTGAAAAATTAGGTATAAACCTCCTTAAAAAATTAATTTTACCAATGAAGGACTGAATAGACTTCTTGTTTCTCAAAATGTCTATCTGTTGGATAGCCTTTACTCTTTCAAGATATATTTTAATACCTTCAGGTGAAACAATATGTCCTAAAAACTTTCCTTCCTCCATAGAAAAATGTGATTTTTTAGGATTAAGTGATATACCATACCTCCTGCATTTCTCAAAAGTTTGTTTCAAGTGTTGTAAATTTTCTTCATCAGATGATGAAAATACAATGATGTCATCAAGATAAATAACCACAAACCTATCTTTTTCACCAATAAAAGAAATGTCCATATCCCTTTGAAATGTGGCTCCTGCATTCATCAATCCAAAAGGCATATTTTCATACATAAAAGTGCCCTAGGGGGTGGTAAATGTTCTTTTATTTTTGTCCTCATCCACTACCGATATTTGGTTGTACCCTGAGTATCCATCAAGCATAGAGATCCTCTTTTCTCCTACAACTATTTGTAAAATATAATCCATTTTTGGTAATGGATAATTGTCTTTCAAGGAGCACCTATTCAAATTCCTGAAGTCCACATAGAGCCTTATCTCTCTGTTCTTCTTCCTGACAGGTACAAGGTTGGCCACCCATTCTGAGTATCTCAGTGGCACTATGATTTTGTCTTCTAATAACCTTTTCAACTCCTTTTCTATTATAGGTAACAGTAGAGGATTAAATTGCCTGGACTTTTTCTTAACAGGTTTAGACCCAGGTTTCAGAGGAATTTTGTGTTGTATGATATCTGTATCAAACACTTTCAAATCTTTATAAGACCAGGAAAATATATCTGAATATTGCTTCATTAATTCAACATATTCTCTTCTCTGTTTCTGTGATAGTTTTCTAGATATTTTGACCAACCTAGGATTTGTATCAGGACTGATGTCATAGTCCATTACAACAGTTTCTTATGTCTGAATAACAACCTTCCTGGAAACATCATTGTGATAAAACAGCCTCTCTAATGGAACCAAACCTTTAGGCAGATGGTTTGTCTTCAGTTCAATGATTTTGTTCCCAACAACATTTTCTTAAAGGACACCTGCAACATGTACCTCTACTTCACCATCTTCATCATCCTGATCTATTGAAATGTTAGAAAACTCCTCAATAGTTTTCAAGAATCTTTGAATTTCCTCATCATCTTTAAATACTTGCTAATGTTTTATATTATCTAGTATTGAGGGTCAGTGTCTGACCTCAACTTGAAATTTTAGATTAGGGAACATTGGATTTTTAAAATTGCTAGCTGCAAGTGCCAAAGAGCAAGCCTGTTGATTTTTATTTTTGTGCACAAAAGTAATATTGAATGCCAAAAAGAAATTATCCACATAATCCCACACCTCATTTCTATATTGTTTCAACCTTTTCTATTTGGTTTGATATATATTCTTGATCTGGTGATTAATAAGTTCTAAGTCTCCAAAAATAGAAAGCTTATCTATGCCCATATCTTTAGCAACTTTCAACCCTAACAGTAAGGTTGCATACTCACTGATGTTATTAGTTGTGTCAAATTCAAGTTTATATGATATAAGAATAACCTCCTTGGTAGGGGAAATGAATACAATCCCAGCTCCAGAACCTTCTCTTGAACATGCTCCATCAAAATACCGTTTCCAAACAAAATTATCTTCATTGTCTCCAATTGTAGTTGTTGTCTTCCTAACTAATACTTTTTCCATATGATCACTCATATAAAAAATAAAGGAACCAAGATCATCTTCTACAACATTTATAGGATGATTAGTGGGTTTTTCGTGATCACTTACCAAATAAGCCAGTCTTGCTTCTCTATATAATCTCTGTTGTTCCCCACCAAAAACAGGTGTGGTTGCATAACTAAGATCCATCTGTAGAGTACCACCTACCTTCTTGGCCTAAGATATTGAAAGAAGCATTCCAAATTTTGGTGGTATGTTAGCCATAATAACATCTAATACCACGCTTTTCATAGGTAATTGGGAAAGAGTAACAACCACATCTTTCATAACTCCAAGGCATTTGACTTTCCTAAAGTCAAAAGAATATAGATCATGTTATGGTTTAGTAATATCCAACCCTAATTCTTCCATCACGACCTTAGGCATGACATTATGCGAGGCACCAGAATGCAATATCTTGTCATGGAAATGTAGTGAAATGTAGAATGGAGGAGAGGCATCGATTATGTCTTCATTATGAGGTCTAATAGTTACATCAGGGTTTTTAGCTTCTAGATTGACTGAATCTGAAAAGGTAACCTGATGTGGAGAATGTAGAGCCTTGAGGACATTCTTCCTAAAGGGATCTGTTTTCATGAGTTCTAGCAAAGACACAAAAATCTTGATTTTGTTGATTTCATGTTCTAGACTGAAAGAAGAAACACTCTTTCCTGGTTCCTTTATATCTGCAGTACTAACCTTGGCAGGTTGCGTCAATGGTTGATCAACCTGAATCTTAGGACTTTTTTTAATGGTTCATGTTTTAACTAGAGTACTAACCTTCTTTGTGGAAACTGGTGTATCAACTTTAGGTGCATTTGAACCAGATATGAGATTGTATTTCTTCCTTTTAGGTTCCTTTTGGATGATCTCATCTGAATCCCCTTCCTCAAACTGGTTTGAAATCAAAGCATCTTCATAATCCTATTGTGTCACATGCATAGGAGATGATTCAAAATCATTTAGATGAACTGCAGGGTCATATTCTATATCATCTTCATCCTCCTCATCATCTACTGCATTATTCTGGAAAGGAGTCAAAACCTTTTGGTCTTCTTGATTTTTTCTTTCCCTTGGTAATATTTGAGGTGCATTGTTTGGCCTCCTGAACTGATTTTGATTTTTGTATCCACCCTCCTATGCAGGTCTACTGGGTTGTTTTTGTTCCATCTTCAACCTTTCCATCTCCAATGTCAGATCTTTAAACATCTTAGCCATTTCATCCATCTTAGAATCAGATTTTGTATTAGAATATGAAGGCAACTCTTCCTTTTTCTTTTTTCTGTCTCTATCACTCCTAGACTTCAATTTGTTTGCTGCTAATATGTTTGATTCTACCTCAATAGCAACATCTGGTATCAGGTTGAGGGTAGGAACCCTTCTTTCTCTAAGCAACAAGGAAAATTCAACATCGAAAGCATTGGTAAAAGTTATTTTAGCTGATGTCTTTGAAGGTTTAATCTCGTCTGGAATTTTACCATACATTTGGTTGAATCTTTTGGTAAAATCAGGTATTGATTCACCTTGTTTCCTTTTTAAAGCACCAAATTCAGTGATGTAGTATAGAAAGTATTTCTTGTCTCACCAGTGTTTAAGAAAGGCATCATACAAGGCTACAATATCAACAATTGAAATAGGTGGCAAACTCCTAAACCACTTTCTTGATTCACCATCTAAACTCTGCACAAACAATCTCATCCACACATCTGCATGCTCTACATTGAAATTATCTGCAAAACTATAAAATGAACTCAAATGCTCTTCATTAGCAACTCCTCCATTTGCATTAAATATGGGTAAGTATCTCATATAATCATTTGGTGGAAAGGTAAACATGACTTGTGGGAGGATCAAAGGGGCATACCTTGCTGCAACAATTTCATCCATTTTGTTTACAGCCATATTTTCTATCTTTGGTGTTTGAGTTTTGGGAGTAAGCAAGATTGGTGACGTTGGAGGTGAAACTGCCCCTTGTGTATGAAAACTTAACTGTACTATCACTGAGTCTTTATATTTAGCAGATAGGGATTTCTCTTCTGGACTATGATCATATGATAGGCCAAGAAACAGAGGATTCTCAAAAGAAAAATAATGTGATTTAAAATCTTGTTAAGAACCAAATATCAATATAGCATAGAAAATCTTTAGAAAAAGTACTCAACGCCTTGAAAAAGAGAGAATTTCATATAATAAGTCTCTTCAAGGGGGCAACCTCCTTTTACCCCACTTAAATGTTCAAGTAAAAGATGATTCAAAATGAAAATGTCTCCTTGATATATATAGGAGACTAGGAGGTATAATTACAAGTAATGGCCTAAAGCCAACATAAATAAA
>SNQJ01S0038149.1:24645-72213 GCA_010110895.2 Picea sitchensis | reverse complement strand
GAGGCGGTCTGGAATCCATTGTGAGTCATTGATCTATGCACCTCTAGATCGACCGTCGATCTAAGTGCGTTCTTTATTCTCCAGGCACGAATGCAGTATATGAGGCAAAACTTAGGCTTAATGACCTTTTTGAGGGTTTGGTATGCTGCTTCCCTTGATTTTGTCACCATGGGGTTAGGAAAAACCACTCAACGTAAAAATTCATGAATTTTCCTTTTCCTTTCCTTTCCTTGAAACTACTTTGCAGAAATGAAATATTATTTGCAAGCCAAAATACATCCAGAGTGAAAATTTTCCAGTCACCAGATGATACTATGAATTATAGGGTTATAACAGTCAGAATTTAAATCAACAATAAGGAAGAAATTTTATCCATTGGGTTATTTACATAAAGAAATGATGGAATGCAAAACTTTAAGACAAAGTAAAGTTCAAACTGTACAGAGTTTCACAAAAGAATTTAGGAAGAAAGATCTTACATTAAACATTCCTTTGGATTTTTATGAAACTTTAATGAAGTATATTGGTGCACTTCACAATTATATTCATGATACTTTTCTATTGTTTAACCCCACCANTCTCCCACATAAACCATTTAATAAGTTTAAAAGGAAGGACGAGAAGACCACCACAGTAAAGAGAGAAGAAGGAAATACATCCTGTACTCATTGCAATAAAAGTGTGTTGAGGGGTCCTATATCCCTTTAACTCAACAACAAGAACCAAACCCGCCATCAAGGCCCAATTAGACTCTGCAGAATTTAATAGTGGAATGGTTCTCCAGATCTTGCGATCCAGCCAAATAATCAATGGGCTTTGCATTTTCTTGTGAAGGTTTTCTCCTTCAGTTCAGACGTTCTCTTTTTTTTGTATTTTCTCTTATAGGTGGAACTGATACAATATAAAAGCCGGTAAAAACCAACTAGGTAACAAAGAAGGAAGAACTCAACTACTGGAGAAGGTTGAGATTTGGGATAACCTTTTTTACTCTAGCATGCAGACAACAATGATCTACCATAAGCCTAGTACTAATACATTAACCTGTTGGTATTCCAATTTGATTGAGATATAATTTATCAGAAAGAAAACATGCATGTGATAAACGACAGCAAGAAAAAATAATTCTCTTAACTCTAATCATCCATCACATAATAAAACCACGTCTTACTTTTCATCATTAGAGATAAGAACTATAAAGCATTGCATTAGATAACTTATCAATAGTTTTAGAAGCTCTTACTTGTTACAACATCCATTCAAGAGATGAAATTGGAAATAATTCTTCTCCTCATCCAATAATACACACTTTTGATGAAAAACATAACTTTGTCTCTGGTCCTAAGAATGACTTCTCAATTAAGGCAGCTCCAAAATAGTTCTTAACAAAATCCAAAAATGAGGGTCTTTTCAAAAACCATCGACCATTGCTAATATGTTGAATCTCCTATTTATAACATACTATTAACTAAAAATAAATATTAAAGTGCAGCTAAGTAAAACAAAATTCGCCACATGGTGCTTTATTCTATCAGTCTTCAAAGAGTCATCAAATGATCTCACTTGAGTGGATGAATCTTCTTGTACTCTGACCACTTGATGAAGAGATCCTCACGTGTGTTAGCATACGGGAATATATGTTGTTTCATTGGGGCCGAATGAATCTCTCTTATCTCTATTGTTTGTGCCCGATAGTTGACTATTCTGGCACTTAATTGTTGCAATATGGCCCGATCTTTGATCGAGTTCTCCATGAACTGTCACACCTATCCTGACACCAAGTCTATCACCTTTGTTATTTCCTCGACCCATGATGAGTCTTGTTCGGCATGCTATTTGTCTATGTCGCGCAAGTTAACAAAGTCATCGGGTGTGCCAAATTTGGGGAGGCTGATGTCTCTCATTTCGAAGTTGATCTTGATCCATCTTTTCTCTCACTTGGCCCATTTCTCTTGTATTTCCCGATGGGGTTCCCGAGCCATTTTTTCCCAAAATTCGATCGATTTATTTATGCGATCGAGGATGCTTTATTTTAACACCTGGATGTCGTGCTATTCTTTATCTCAGCCCTACTAAACCATGCTAATATAGTCAACCCTTTCCACATCTTGTTGTGATTTCTTGTACCACCTCTCCATATCATTACATGTGGCCAGCATCATGAGGGTGTATTCTTGCAGCTCGACTATCCTGGCAGTGAAAAAGTGTCATTCATCTGTAAATTTGTTGTAGGCCTCTTTGAATTCTCTCCTTAGGTACACCATAACCTGTGTGGTGTCCTGGTAATATATCACTAAGTGGCGCAAATGTTCCAATTATTTCAAAGCAACAACCAACTCCTCTTCATCCCTTTTTTCTCTGTCCAGGGTGGCATCTGTGATTTCCATCCCTGCGCCGATAAGTTCATATGTTTTGGCATGCTCTTTATTTATCAGACTCTCCTTCATGGTGATGAGGATGGAGCGATATAGAGTGATCCTACTCTTCTTGGTGGTTCTCTGCACGATCAATTTCTTTTTTCGGTCATAAGAGATTGCATGTATATCAGTGACCTCATCCATGGGCTCTGGAATTTGTTGATCTCCCCAAGTGAGTATATTTCCTAGGCTCTCGACGGTATATATTTGTTCAATACTGGGTTCTTGAACTTCCTCCATATGTTCGGAAGGTCCATCTTTTTTTTGTCACTCATCGGGAAGTTGAGTACCAATTGAAATTGAAGTGTCGGGGGTGTCAGTACTTACTGTATAATCGTTTGTTGAGACGCCGATTTCTTTCCATGGATCTTATTCCTTTTTTTCAGTCATCTCTAGATCATCCTTCGGACTATCTGCTTGGGTCTCCAGTGCATTGGGAAACTCAGTGTCTAAGACACTCTCGACCTCTTGTTCATTCTATGGAAGGTCCTGGATTTGAGCATTGGGAGATGGGGAATATGTCCTCTATGGATCATTTTCCTCTACGATCTGTGCAAGGGTCACTAGGGATACCCCTGGGCTCTCTTCGTCATCATATATGTTTATCAATTCGCTTAAGGGGTTCGATGCACTTTCTCTCCCTGATGTTTTGACTGTCGCTGACCGAGTTGAAACACCTGCTGGCGATCCAGTCAGTGGATTTGTGAATTCAGGGTCATCGAACCCAGTGAGTTCATCAATGTCTACTAATTTAGTGCCGCTTGGGCCCGTCTGGCTTCCATCTGGGTTATCGACAAGGAACCCTGTCATTCCTATGAGGTCTGGGTCTTCTTGCAGCTGATCAATTATCTGTTGCACCTATAATATCATGAGAAACATCCTCTCTTGCACGTCCTGATTCATAAGGAAACCTCTATCTTCCATAGGGGCTACCATGGGGACTTATGTTTCTTCTACCACTATTTCTTCCCTGTATCTAAGGGCCTCTTGAGCTTATTTCTCTATGGTCTTCGCTTGTTCATCTAGGCTCATGGCTCTGAATCTGGTCATTTTGGGTTCGACCATCCTTGCCACCACCTCGTCCCATTCTTGGGCATTATTTTTGAAGACATCATCTTCAAATTTGTCATGGACATATGGCCAACAGGATGACACTTGCGAGACATTTTTCAAGACCAAACCCTTGGGGTCATGCTTGCAGAATCGACTGGTCTAGAATATGAACTCCAATTGTCTCAACCCTTCTTGTTTGTCTTGAGCGGTGTCTTTCACCAAGTAGAATCCTACATGGAATCCATAAGGTATAAACACTCTCTTTTTATCCTTGACCAGGGTGGCATTGTAGCCTTGCAGGATGGTCTGGTAGCATATCTCTCCCACTACAAGTCGGTCAGGGACATGCGCTGGTAGAATATGTGGTGCTCTGGTGGCCCCAAACACCCTAATGTAGGTATCACGCTCATCTAAGTACCAGTGGCCTACCTTTGATATCATTTTCTTGGCCACATCCGATAGTCTCTGCGACGTGCCAGCTTAGGTTCATGTCAATGAAAATGTTTCTGGCACACATGACATCAAGTAGATATGATTCCATGTATAAGTCTGGTGTCTCTCCTTCCTTCGACGTATGAGCCTGTTGCATATAGATGCTCAGTTGTTTCTAAATGATCACCCCCCAGTTGAAACCTCTCTTGGATATTGCCACTATGTAAGCTAAGGGCATCCATGGCTATGAAAATATGGAGAAGTCCTTCTCTCCATATAATCGACAGATGAGAGCCATCAAGTAAATGTATGGCTCCCTTAAGTTGGTCGTCTGGTACCAATCAGTGTTTCGGTTGGTGTATTTCTTGTCCTCCCTCCACCATGAGGCCATCACTCGGATGGTGTCATGGCGCTCGTAGAAATTCACAACAAAATCTATATTCAACTGCTCCTCGGGGTCTTAGAGTTTGTAGTATTTATGGTAGGAACACCCCATCACATGCACCATTATCATTGTTGATTAAACACTTTTGTGTGTCTGTGTGGTCGATGAGCCACTTCAGGAGTTCTATAGAGGGAAACATAGGGGTTCTTCTTGCTACCATGTGCAGGTATGACCGCTGGATATTTGGAAACACCTCGTCATCGATATTTCTCACATCTGGGTCACTGTGCAGGATATATTACTGGAATTCCTCCCGGATGATATTTTTGAAGAGTTCTCCCTAATGTGGTAGTGTCGTCTTGCACCCTGTGATTTCCTCTGTATCTCCAAAGGCTAGAGGCTGGACAAAATATTTCTTTGTTGATGTTTTGATGATGGGCTCTAGTATTGGCATGAATTCCAATTGTCTTGTGACCCCTGGAGAGGAGCCTTCACCTAACTCTGGTTCTTTCAACTTCAGTGCCCTCAACGATCGTCTAGTGGTTGGATTTCTTGGAGGACTTGTTCCTGCAATCAAAATAACCTTTAGAGACTACGTAAAGAATAAAATAGGATAAAAAAATATATGGAGTGTAAACGTGTAAAATACACAGACTTGGATACATACATGTAAGCTTGTTGGACCTGGTTATTTGATACTCATAGGATCTCTACAGCTCTCGAATTGCTTGTCTCATTTCTCTAGATGCTCTGAATTTCTTTGTACGCAGAATGATTTTATTTACAACGGTTCAAGAGAATTTAAACTAGAGAAAAGCTTACCATGTCGCATCAATCATTGAATTTGGGTGATGAGTGAAATTTAAAAAAATCTGTTGTCGAATATCTGCAACTTAAATTCATCGTGGGTTGACGGTGGAAACGTGGAGGGTGATGTGGTCTATCGAGGATTTTTAAATGGTTGTTTTGATTGGCGGACAAGGTAACAACTAATGCGATATTTGGTATTAATTAACCCCTTAAATGCTCCAAATCTAATCGTATCTAAAACTAAAACGTCCCATCGTGTCACTTTCTCAGTGGGTGGATCGGGGATCGGGGATGCGATACAAATGTTTTTTCCGATGTCCCTCGCAAAAGATTCAATGCCGATCAATCTCATCATACAATGTTGTCGTGGCAAGGCTAAATCAGAGGTATGATTTGGACCTAGGGAAACAAGAATGACATCGGGGTAAAACTAGATGGTATGGTTCTCCAATCTGGAAAAGACATGTGGCATTGAGATAGGTGGCCTAATCCATCTGTATTAATTGAATCCGGGGATTTCATTAAGTTATTTGGTTTAAAACATATCTTAACTTTCTGATGCTGAAAAGTATCCGGGATCGACGATTGGCGATACCTATCACATGCTTTTCTACGGATTAGCTTCCTCAAAAAATACCCAATGTCAAAATGCATCGGGGATCGACGATTGAGAGAACTCTTTCGTGTAGTCACAATGTTCGTCACGATCCTTTTAGGTCTTCCCCAATTTTTCTAGCCGCATTGAGTATCGGCTATCGATGATATTGTTTCTTTCTTTGCTAACGTCTATTCCCCTCATATTTTACCGATGCCGATGAGAAATCAGTTATCGGTGATATCCTTATGCAAAACTTTGGCGCAAACAAAATTTTATTTTGCCGATGCCGATGGAGATCGAAGCTCAATGATTGAGGTTTCCCGAGTGGATCTTTTCCTTCTTTGAATGCCTTTCGACGTCGAATTTGAGTATATTGGGTGAAGTTTTTTGGCTTTTGATTCTTTATTCAGGTGTCAAGTATTTTTTTTTAAAGTCATGGGGTTTCATAAGTTCAAACAAACCTGAAAAACTAATGAAATTCATGATAATAAGCAAATGTACAACATGTTTTCACAAAAAATTGAAGTTGAAAAAGACAATGCAAAGATCAAGTGGTACCTAAAAAGTAAAAATAAATGACATAGGATTTTTAGGGTGTGTTCAGTGCTCAACAAATGGAGACTTACTGGGAGAAAACAAAATCTTTGTTCCTTCCTCGAGCTTGGTTGATGCAAACATTGGTTAGGATCTTAATTTTTTTTTTATTTTTTATCAGAGCCACTTTTACCTTTTCATTTGAAATTTCCTCGGTTGAGGCAACTGGGCCTGCCTATGGGATTTTCAATCTTTATTCAACCTTATTTTCCTGTAACCCTGACTCACGTCCCCTTTGAAAAGAGTCTAGTAAAGCATTCACTAACACTAGTCCCTTTTAGTTACCCTTATTCACTTGTGACGATATTGCTCCGCTAACAACGAGCGTCCATATCCCCAGCGGAGTCACCTCGACGTCACATACCTTGCTTCACTACCAGCGAGTGTCCATAGCCCCGACGGATTTATCTGCATACCCTTTCCTACTGTGTTCTCATTGGATATAGTTGATTTTTATTTCGGCAGAATGCCCTGAGCGAGTGGGAGAGGAGGACGTCTGTTGTTTTCAAAATGAAATGGTTAAGGTGAAACTTGATAGCTTTGTCTCTAAGGTACATTAGCTTACCAACATACTAAGGAGGGTAAAAGAGCTAGTAGTAATATTATTTAATATAGGATTAATAATATAATATTTCATTTCATAATATATTAATAAAATAATATTTCTTGAGGTAGCTAGCGAGAATAGCTATTGGTAGGAGGTAGAGGCAGATGGGGAGATAGCCTGGATGGTGAGATTTATGGGTAGGATTGCTTGGATGTAGGGTTTGGTCAGTAGAATAAGTATCGGTAGGAAGGCTAATGATGACATGGAGGTAGAGGTAGCTTCGGTCTATAGAGTATAGGTTCGGGTAGGCGAGCAATGATTCTTCTCTTCCTGTGATTATCTCTTGGTTCAGTTCGCAATGGTTGTTCCCATGACTATTGGTTCACGTGAAAATGGTTCTTCCAGTAGCAATTGGTTCATGTGAGAATGGCTCGTACAGGTTTCAATCTTGCAGCTCCCTGCTAATATATTCCCGCTAAGTTATTCCAGTTGCAGGCTTCGGCTTGGTAAATAATAAAATGTTAAGGTGGCGTATGTTAAGTAGCTTATTATTTCCTGACCCTGGTCTTGTCAAAGTAGTAAATTCATTGCCTTGAGGCAGAGAACATCATTCCAATAAGACCTCACCAGGAGAACTAGACCTTCTACCTTAATCTCTATGGTTGTGGGAAACAATTATGCAGGGGATCTTACCACCTTGCGGTAGGAGTCCAATAGATGGGCTTTTAGTCGAATTGCTACTACTAAACATGCGTCTTAGAGGCTTATCCCTTTTGCCTCCGAGGACCGAGCTCTAGATGGGAACTCTCCCACCTTAAGGAGCGGGATCGAGAGCCCTAGTAGGTACCATTGGATCATCAGACCTTGATAGGTCTCTCCTCAGACTCTGATGATTTGAAAATGGCCATATTAGGTCTGACCTCAGGTGGCGAATTCACCAATGCGCCAATTCAAATGTGTGAATGTGCCTCAGTACCTATCTAAGGTGGTGAATATGGGTTAAATAATATGAAGTAATTTCCAAATTGGTTGATGAGGTAAGTCTCCTTTAGATTTGATTTAGACCTCCTTCTCAAGAAGGAAAAAGAAGGCCAATATTAGGTGGGGCGACTTCCCGTTCGATAAGGAAACTATGAGGATTACTCCTTTATGGATGGAGAGGGATAGTAATGACTGAACGAAACTATTTGTTCTGTATCTTTACCCTCCTTATCCCTTGGGGAAGAAACCCATGGAAGAAACAATGAGTGGTTGCTTTTTCCTTCCCCATGAACACTAGTGAGTGGATTCTTAGGGCTTTCTTTTCCAGGGAAAGAATCTCTATAGTCTGCTACGATACAACCTTAAGAACTGAGTGGATTATTGTAAAGGCACCTCCAACATTCTGTCTTCTTTCAACCAGCTGGTCGACCATATTATCTGTGCTACATGGGGCATGGAAGACATGCATTACGAAAGAAGGTAGTTGGGGCTGGATCTTCTCCCATAGTGGGAAAGAAAGAGGTAGGCGATCTAATGCATGCATCGTGATTACTATTGATCTATCTATTTTTGTTTTTTTCTAGTGAGACCCATACTTTCCTTTCCATATTACCATCTTTCCCTTTAAGGTTTCACCAGACCACCAGGTAGACACTTCTACATTTCTCCAAAGTTGTTCATCTGTTCAGGTTAGGAAGAGAACCCCTCGAAATAATTACAGGTCGCCTCATCATTTCTTATGTTGTATGTGAGCGACGAGTTAGGAACAGAGTTCGTCATATCACATGTTTTGAGGTCAACCATTGTTTTTCTAAACACAATATTCAAAAGCGCAAAACATACAAATAGAAAAAGATAAAACAAAAAATGCATGTCGCAATCAACGTATCTAAAATGAACGTTGTGAAAACATAAACACATAAAAAATATAGATTTTTAATGAAAATATTGTTTCAGGGCCTGGCCATTCACTAGGAGGGCGTCAGGTTCCCCCCTCATATTCTACAATCAATATGTACCTAACGCAATCTTCTTGGCCACCTGGAAAGTTTCGAGCAATAGGTTCAGAAACTTAGAATGTTTTCCTTTTGGCTCATTTTCTATGTCCCACTTCAGGACTAACTCTCCTACCTCAAAATTCTTCTCTTTGGCCTTATGCTTATCAAACCACCTTTTCACTATCTGTTGATGAGCTATGAACTTTGATTTTTCTTTCTCCCTTTATTTTTATAGCATGAGCAAGGTGTCAATTCTTTGTTGTATGATTGATGAGTGTTGCCCTCTGGAATCCTGAGCAAGTTGAAGAGATGGAAGATAAAGCCCGTTTGGGAGAATGGATTCATGTCCGTATACTAGAAAGTATGGGGAATTCCCTATAGATTCCTTGGGTGTGACTCTATCATCCCATAAAGCATTATGAAGTGAATTATTCCAATTTCTCTGGTTTTCTGCAACTGTTTTCTTTAATATTGTCACTAGGTTCTTATTAGTTGATTATGTCACTCCATTTCCCTGTGGATAATAGTTTGCGGAGTATCTAATTATGATTCCTTTGTCCAGGGAATTTTTTTTTAATAAGGTGGAAGAAAAATAAGTTGCATTATAAAAAACAAGGATAGAAGGGACATTGAACCTTGTGATCAGTTGTTGTTATATGAATTGAATCACCACCTTCTCACTTACATGAGTTAGAGGGATGGCATCTACCCATTTCGTGAAATAATCGGTGGAAGTAAGTATGTACCTATGTTGTTTTGAAGAACTTGGTGTAATTTATCCTATGATATCTAACCCCCATTGCTCAAATGGCCTAGAGGCGACTATCGGTTGAAGCGGGACAACTTCTCTCTTTTCCCTCCCCATGCTCAATTGACACGTCTTACAGTTTCTAGCATATGTGTGAGCGTCTTTGAACAGATTAGGCCAATAATAACCAACTCTCAGGACCATCATGGATCTCTTTCAGAACTTTGTCTGCAACTTCACGTTCTATACATCTTAAAAGTACTCCATCATATTTAACAT
Organism: Picea sitchensis; assembly: GCA_010110895.2. Classification (NCBI taxonomy): domain Eukaryota; kingdom Viridiplantae; phylum Streptophyta; class Pinopsida; order Pinales; family Pinaceae; genus Picea; species Picea sitchensis. Next base: position 62,374 of record SNQJ01S0038149.1, on the reverse strand, counting down.
GGAATAGCACCGAATTTATGAGGTGATATTGTGAGGATTTTAACCTGAGATCTCTCCTTTCCCTAGGGTTTAGGTTTTCTGGGAAAGTCCCATGATGCAAGAGATATGTCAGTTTCTCATACCAAGACTCTTTCCCTGGGGATATGTATGAAGCTTCACCACACCATAATGCCAATTCATTCTCCTATCTGGGGTCGTCATTTACTTAGTCCTGAGCTTGGGTTGCCAGTTTGCATAACCCTTTTCCTTTAACTAGTTTAGAAGGTTTTATATCTAGATCAAATTATTGAACTACTTCCATCTAGATTCCTATTCTTTCCCCCATCTCCTGTTGAGTAAATAGGGATTAGACTGCAGGGTGAGACACGATTACTTTGGTATGGTTCTTGAGGATGTAAGGTCTGAAATGTTTTACTGCCTTGTATACCACATAATCCTGCTTGTCTATAGCAGAGAAATTTAGTTCGACACCTTGGATATTAGTGCTCATGAATGAAAACATGGCCTCATTGTTGTCATCATCCTTCTGATTTAATACTGTGGCTAATGATTGGTCGGAGGAGAAAGTATAGAGGAAGAAATCTTTGTTGAAATCGGGACTTAGAAACATTGGGGATTGAGATATTGCAGTATTCATATTGTTGAAAGCCTTCTTTTGTTCATCATCCCACTTAAATTCAACATATTTATGAATCATTTTTTGTAAGGGTTTGATAGTTTCCACGAAATCTGGGGTGAATTTCCTCACAATATTGATTTTCCTGAAAAACAATTGCATATCCCTTTTGTTGTGAGGTAATGGAAGCTAAGCTATAGCCTTAGTCCTTTCTGGATCTATGTGAATGCCTACTTGAGATATAATGTGGCCTAACATCTTACCTTCCTCGACACCGAAAATAGTTTTCTTAGGGTTTAAGGATATGTCGTATTTCCTACACCTTTCAAAAATATGGGTTAAATGTTGGATGTGATCTTCTTTGTTCTTTGAATACATAGTCACATTGTCCAATTAGACCACTACACACTATTGATTAGTCCCTAAAATTATAATTCCATGGCCCTTTGGAAGGTCACTCCTGCATTGATTAACCCAAAGGGCATGCATTTGTAAGAGAAGGTTCCCCACTTGGCTTGAAAGGTGGTTTTCAAATGGTCTTCTTCTAAAACTAGAACCTGGTTGTAACCTAAGAAACCATCCATCAAGGAGAAAATCTTAGAGCCATACATGGTCTGCAGGAGTTGGTCCATTGGTGGGATTGGGTATTTTTTCTTTTCTGAAGCTCTGTTGAGATTTCTAAAATCCACACACAAGCGGATTTACCCAGACTTTTTCCTTACAGGAACCAAGTTTTCTACCCATGCAGAGTGTCTCACCTAAAAGATAATTTTGGCATATAACAATTTCTTTAACTCCTGACACATGAGGGGCTCCAGGGATGGGTGGTATTTTTGGAGCTTCTGTTGGAAGGGTTTTACTTTAGGCTTTAAAGGGATAGTGTGTTGAATGATACAGGTATCATAAGTTTTCAGGTCTCGGTAGGACCATGCAAAGACATCTTGATATTGTCTGAAAAGTTTGAGATAGGCCTTCCTTTCCTCTTTATATATTGTCTTGTCGAGGTTTACATTTTTTGGGTTTTACAGGGTTTTGAGATTTATAGTTTCATGCATGGGACAGGAACTACCAGTCTTCATGTTTTTTGACCCCTTAAATATTTCCCTTAGGTCAAAAGGTTTTTTGAATTTGCTATTCCCTTAGGTATCTTGTGAGACTTAAATTTGCTAGTCAGTTGATCTGTTTGAGGATCGGTTTCTATTGATTGTTCCTGGAATACTTCATCGTCAATAGCCAAGTCTTTGAAATTATTTTCGTTAGTCAAAAAATTTATGATCTGTTCATCTCCTTCAAATACCTTCCAATTAGAAATATTGTTGGGCACCGATGGTTTGTAGAGAAATTCCACAGTGAACCAAGAGGCTTCATAATATTCTAGAGGTGATAGCCTTCAAGCAGTGGTGGCCAGAGAATCAACAAGAATGTTCTTTTCTATGGGTATTGTTGTGATGTTGAAAGCTTCAAAATGCTCTATTAGCCTCTGCACTTCCTATTAGTAATTCCTCAAGTGTGGAGAGTTGCAATGTATCATGTTCCTTAATTGTCTAACGGTGATTTCAAAATCTTTGAAGACCTTCAATTATTTAACGTTCAAGTTCATGGCTTTCTTTAGCCCTTGTACTAGAGCTTCATATTCGACGGTATTGTTTGTGCATTCGAAATCTAGTCTACAGGACAGAAAATGTCATTTACCTTTTGGATCAATGATGATGCACCCTGCCCCAGACCCTTCTTGAGATTTAGAGACATTAAAGTATAAGGTCCGAACTTGTGGGAAAAACCTATCAGCTTCCTCCTTTTTGTCACTTTCCTCTCCCATTCCTATTTGTTTTGTGATTTCTAATGCAAGTTATCGACAGAAGGCAGTTTCCTTCGTTGTCATCGACAGTTTCTCTTGAAAAACCATTTCGGAGTTTTGGGTAAGGGGAAAATCAGATGAGAGGGGGGTAAAATTCTCGAAATCGGAGTCACAGGAATAATTGCCTAGCATGGGGAAATCTACCGAAGAGGGTTCATTTAGGGTTTCTAAATCAATGACAATATGTTTTAGATATATTTCCTTGTCGATCCTGATCATATTTGTGTGCCCTTTAATGGCATCCAAAGGTGAGCCCAGTCTGTACTAAAGCATATGTTTAAGTTCTCAGACCAATCTTGACTCAATAACAATCCATAACCTTCTGGGATATCTACTACAATGATGTCAATTACTTGCACAAATTTAGGGTGTGTCGCTATCCTGATCATTACATATTTGAGTTCTCCCATAACCTTCACCTGGGTTCTGTCTAATTGTATAACATGTTTATCACTCTTTAGAGGGACTGGTTTTAATTTTTTGAAAATAGACAATGTAATAACATTAGAGAATGTTATCGAGTCAACCAAAAAATTATGGAGGTTTATGTTGAAGACTTCAAAGGTTAAAAGGAACGGTGGGACAAAAGGTTTTCCCTTCTTATCCTCAGAGCATGTGTTCACAGTTGGTTTATTTATTAGATCCGCGGGAGTTATATTTCCTCCTTGGACTGTGCTTGTCAGGGGATTTTCTACTGATTTCAATGCCTGTAACATAAAGTCTTTTTGCTGAGAGATTCTACACATGTCCATGAACGATATGTTTGCCTTCAATTTCTTCAAATCTTCCACTATGTTGTATTCTAGCTTGGGCGATTCTCATGTATGGATGTTTATAGGGTTTCTTCGGGGGGAAAAAGGTGCTTTCGGGTGATCGGGGGTTGGTCTTCCTCCTGAAGTTTGGGTAGTAGAAAGGTTGTCTGAGACAGTTTGACCCCTACTTCGTGTTTTCACATCCAAGAATTTTGTTGGTGGTTCTTGGACTTCAAGTAGGTCATCGAAAGGCATAGGTAAATCACGGTCCCATATCAACATGGTTATTTCTTCCGGTGGATCAACCTCTTCCTGATTGAAAATATTCATAGTTGAGCTGATTGATTGTTTGGTTAGGGAGACCTCATATAGAAACCTCTTGGCCATCAAATTCATGGCATGCACCCATTGAGGGTAGTCTCTTTCAGAATGGTTCTCCCGATGATAGGTACAGAAAGAGTCAGATGCTACATTTCCTAGATCTATGTTTAAGTTGGTCGGGGGAGGTTCGATTTCTTTGAAAGGAGGGTTCCTTTTAAAGAAAGGATTATAGGGCCTCTAGCCTTGGTTTCCCTCCCCTGCACTTCTCTTCATATCTATGATTTTGTTTGACAACTTCTTGACCATGCGTTGTAGGTCCTCTATGTCCCCACTCCCTTTTTCGGGACCTTGTTCTGTTTGTTTCCCTGGGGGTCTAGTCAGCAGCAGTCCTCTCCTGGGAGGAGGTTGAACTTATTTCTTAACTAATGAGACTTGGCCTTCTTTACATCCCCTCATTTGGAACTCTATTATTTTTTCTTCTTCAAAATTCTCAGCTAAGGTTGGTTTGACAGCCCTTTTCACAAACATGGAAATAGAAGTTGGGAGAGCATTATCGTATATTTTGATTTGAAACTCCTGAGTAGGTTTAGATTCGGGCTAAAATTTGTTTAAGATGGTGGTGAATATTTTATTAAAGTATTTAACCCTTTCCTTCAAACTCATGGTGGCGGCGAACAACTTAGCCATCAAAGATCCTGTAGTAGTTTCTTATGCAAATTTATCTAGAAAATCCTTTTGAAACTTCATCCAACTAGTTATGGATCCTATAGGTAAGTTAAAATACCATGTGGAGGCCGAATTATCTAAAGTGTAGGGGAATATCCTGCAAACTACGTTTTCATGTTGGACATTCATAAGTCTAATAGCTAGTATGAATTTTTTGATATGGTCTTCAGGAAATCCTAAGGTTTCAGGGTCAAATGTAGGGAGTAATTTCTCTAGGTGTTGGGGGAGGTTATGTACTTGTCCAGGGATGGAAAAAGAATCTCTAGCCAACCAAGGTTGATTATTCTGAGGTGGGTTTCCCATTTCTTCATCATGGTCATTGTTATATTCCGTGTCTTTAGATCCTGAGTCAAACCTTTCTTCTTTCGAAAAGTCATCGGTCTCAGAGAAGTTGTCGACTGATGTTTCATGGATTAGATTAAGAGGATGTTCAATTTCGGTCAGGGAAAAATCTATCCGGTCTTCTACTATGTGCACAAAAACCTGGTCAAGGGACTCGACCATTGGTCTGCTTATTTTTTTTCTTCGAGGAAGTAATGGGGCTAAGGGAAGTGCATCGATCTGCCGGGTGCAAGCTCTTGTGATTCTTCTAAATTGGTTCAATTATTCACGAGGAAGAGCGTAAGGTATATCGGGAAAAATATGTTCTTCCTTGTGCTGGGGTAAGTTACTCGTTCCAGGAGTACTCGGTGTGTGTGGACTGTCTTGGGAATGACTAGCCATGCACACGGGTTGTATTGAATCTACACGTTGTCTGAAATATTATGTGAAATATATATTCAACCATTCATTCTCCAGGACCTCCTTCTAGTGCCAATTCCGTTGAGGGTTACTAAATTCCTTTAAGTCAACACCAAGAACCAAACCCGCCACAAAGACCCAATTAGACTCTACAACGTTTAGTATTGGAATGGTTCTCCAAATCTTGCGATCCGACCAAATAATCAATGGGATTTGCGTTTTCTTGTGAAGGTTTTCTCCTTCAATTCAGACGTTCTTTTTTTTTGTATTTTCTCTTATAGGTGGGACCGATACAAGATAAAATCCGGTATAAACCAACTAGGTAACAAATAAGGAAGAATTCAACTACTAGAGAAGGATGAGCTTTGGGATAACCCGTTTTACTCTAGCATGCAGACAACAATGATCTACCACAAGCCTAGTACTAATACATTAACCTGATGGTATTCGAATTTTACTGAGATACAATTTATCTGAAAAAAAACATGCATGCGATAAACGACAACAAGAAAAAATAATTCTCTTAAATCTAATCATCCATCACATAATAACACCACGACTTACTTTTCATCATTATAGATAAGAACTATAAAGCATTGCATCAGATAACTTATTAATAGTTTTAGAAGCTCTTACTCGTTACAACATCCATTTAAGATATGAAATCAGAAATAATTCTTTTCCACGTCCAATCATACACACTTTTGATGAAAAACACAACTTTGTCTCTGGTCCTAAGCAAGACTTCTCAATTAAGGTAGCTACAAAATAGTTCTTAACAAAATAATAAAATGAGGGTCTTTTCAACGACTGTCGACCATTGCTAACAGGTCGAGTCTCCTATTTATAACATACTATTAACTAAAAATAAATATTAAAGTGCAGCTAAGTAAAACAAAATTCACCACATGGCGCTTTATTCTATCAGTCTTCAAAGAGTCATCAAATGATCTTACTTGAGTGGATGACTCTTCTCGTACTTTGACCACTTGATGAAGAGATCCTTGCATGTGTTAGCATACGGGAATCTATGGTGTTCCATTGGGGTCGAATGAATCTCTCTTATCTCTACTGCTTGTGCCCGATACTTGACTCTTCTGGAACTTAACTATTGTAGCATGGCCCGAGATTTGATTCGGTGTCCATGAACTATCGCACCTATCCCGATGCCAAGTCTGACACCTTTTCTATTTCCTCGGCCCATGATGAGTCTTGTTTGGCATACGATTTGACTATGTCACGCAAGTCAACAAAGTCATCGGGTGTGCCAAATTTGGGGAGGCCAATGTTTATCATTGCTCGATTGATCTTGATCCAAATTTTCTCCCACTTGTCCCATTTCTATAGGATTTCCCGATGGGTTTCCCAAGCCATGTTTTCCCAATATTCGACCGATTTCTTTAGGCAATCGAGGCTTCTTTCTTTTAACACCTGGAAGTTGTGCTCTTCAGTATCTTGGCCCTACTGAACCGTGCTGATATAGTCGACCCTTTCCACAACTTGTTTTTCTTTCTCATACCACCTCTCCATATCCTTGCACATGGCCAGTGCCATGAGGGTGTCTTCTTGCAAATCATCTATCCTCACAGTGAACAAATGTAGTTCATCTGTAAATTTGTTGGAGGCCTCTTTGAATTCGCTCCTTAGGTACACCGTGGCCTGTGTGGTGTCCTGGTAATATTTCGCCAAGTGGAGAAAATGTTTCAATTCTTTCAAAGAAGAAACTTGCTCCTCTTCATCCCTTTTTTCTCTGTCGAGGGCAACATTTGTGATTTCCATCCCTATGCCGATAATTTCAGATGTTTTGGCATGCTCTGTATTTATCAGAATCGCCTCCATGGTGATGAGGATGGAGCGATCTAGAGTTATCCTCCTCTTCTTGTTAGTTATTTGCATGATAGATTTCCTTTTATGGTCACAAGTGATGGCATGTATGTCAGCGACCTCATCCACGGGCTCGGGAATTTGTTGATCTCCCCAAGTGAACATATTTCCTAGGATCCCTACGGTATATATTTGTTCAATAATGGGTTCTTAAACTTCCTCCATATGTTCGAAAGGTTCGGATTCTTTTTGTTGCTCATCGGGAAGTTGAGTACTAATTTAAATTGAGGCGTTGGGGGTCTTGGTACTTACTGGATAATTGATCATTGAGAAGCTGATTTATTATCGTGGAGCTTCTTCCTTTTGTTTGGGCATATCTGGATAATCCTTCAGACTATATTCTTGGGTCTCCGATGCATTGGGCAACTCAATGTCTAAGACACTCTTGACCTCTTGTTCATTCTGTGGAAGGTCCTAGATTTGAGCGTCAAGAGCTGGGGAAGATGTCCTCTCTAGATCCTTTTCCTCTACGATCTGTACAGGGGTCACCAGGGATACCTATGGACTCTCTTCATTGTCATAGATGTTTATCAGTTTGCTTAATGGGTTCAACGCACTTTCTCTCTCTGATGTCCCTATTGTCTCCAACCGAGTTGAAACACTTGTCAACAATCTGACCAGAGGAGTTGTGAATTTAAGGTCATCTAAGCCAATGAGTTCATAAATGTCTATTAATTCAGGGCTTCTTGGGCCCGTATTGCTTCCATATGGGTTATTGACAAGGGACCCTGTCATTTATTTGAGGTCTGGGTCTTCTTCCAGCTAATAAATTATCCGTTTCCCCTGTTCTATCGTGAGAAACCCCCTCTTCCGCGGATCCTGATTCATAGGGAAACCTCTATCTTGCACTGGGGCTACTAGGGGGAATTCTGTTGCTTCAATGTTCTATCATTTCTTCACTGGCTCTGAGGGCCTCTTCAGCCGATTTCTCTATGGTTCTCGCTTGTTCATCTAGGTTGATGGCTCTGAACCTTGTCATTTTGGGGTCAACCATCCTTGCCACCACCTCGTCCCAGACTTGGGAATTTTCTGTGAAGACTTCATATTCGAATTTTTCATGGGTTTATGACTAGCAAGACGACACTTGTGAGGCGTGTTTCAATATCAAACCCTTGGGGTCATGTTTGTGGAATTGGTCGATATGGAATTTGAAATCCAATTGGCTCAGCCCTTCTTGTTTGGCTTGAGCGGTGTCTTTCACCAAGTAGAAGCCTATATGGAATCCATAAGGTATAAACGCCCACTTTTTATCCTTGACTAGGGTGGCATTGTAGCCTTGTAGGATTGTATGGTATCATATCTCTCCCACTACAAGGTGGTCAGGGACATGCGTTGACAAGACATGTGGTGCTCTAGTGGCCTCAAACACCCTAATGTAGGTATCATGCTCATCTAAGTACCAATGGCCTACCTTTGATATCATTTTCTTGGCCGCAACCGATAGTCTTGGGAATTCTTTCTTAAAAAGAATGAAATAAATTCGTGCGATGAATTCATCGCAAATGAGAGAGTAATAAATCTTGTACCTGTTCTCCCATAGGACGCTGAAATATAAGTGGACCGAGAGCTCTGTGACATGCCATCACAAGTTCATGCTGACGAAAATGTTTCTGGTACACATGACATTGAGCAAATATGATGCCATGTAGAAGGTTGGTGTCTCTTATTCCTTCGACGTCTGAGCCTGCTGTATACATATGCTTAGTTGTTTCGAAATGATCACCCCCCCAATTGAAACCACTCTCGAAGATTGCCACTACATAAGATAAGGGCATCCATGCCTCTGAAAATCTGGATCAGTCCTTCTCTCCATACAATCGGCAGATGAGAGCCATCAAGTAAATGTATGGCTCCCTTAAGTTGGTCGTCTGGTACCAACTAGTTCTCTGGTTGGTGTATTTCTTGTATTCACTCCACCATGAGGCCATCACCTAGTTGGTGTCGTGGTGGTCGTAGAAATTAACAACAAAATGTGTATTCATACACTCCTCAGGGTCTCAGAGTTTGTAGTATTTCTGGACCTCTACCGGTAGGAACACCCTGACACACCCACCATTGTCATCATTGATTAAACATGTATGTGTGTCTGTGTGGTTGATGAGCCACTTCAGGAGTTCTATACAGGGAAAAAAAGGGGTTCTGCTTGCTACCATGTGTAGGTACGACCGCCAGATATTTGGAAACACCTCGTCGTCGAGATTTCTCACATTTGCATCATTGTGCAGGATATATTTCAGGAATTCCTCCCGACTGATATTTTTGAAGAGGTCTCCCCAAAGAGGAAGTGTTGTCTTGGACCCTGTTCTTGCCTCTATATCTCCAAAGGCCGGAGGCTAGACGAAATATTTTTTTTTCGATGTTTTGATGACAACCTCCAGTCTTGGCATGAATTCCAATTGTCTTGTGACCCCTGGAGAGGAGCCTTCATCTAACTCTAGTTCCTTCAGCTTCAGCACCCTCAACGATCGTCTAGTGGTTGTCTTTCTTGAAGGCATTGTTCCTGCAATTGAAATAACCTTTAGAGACTGCATAAAGAATAATACAAGATAAAAAATATATGGAGTGTAAATGTGTAAAATCCACAGACTTGGATACATACTTGTAAGCTTGTTAGAATTGGTTATTTGATACTCATGGGATCTTTGCAGCACTCGAATTGCTCGTCTCATTTCTCTGGATGCTCCGAATTTATTTGCATGCATAATTTTATTTTTTTTAAATGGTTTAAGAGAATTTAAACCAAAGAAGAACTTACCGTGTTGCATCAGTCATTGAATTCGGGTGATGTGTGAAATTTAAACAAATCTGTCGCTGAATCTCTGCAACTTGAATTCATCATGGGTTGATGGTGGAGGCGCGAAGGATGATGTGGTATATAGGGCATTTTTAAACGACTGTTTTGATTGGCTCACAAGGTAACAACTATTGCGAGATTTGATATTAATTAACCCCTTAAATGCTCCAAATCTAATTGTATCTAACACTAAAACATCCTATCGTGTCGCTTTCTCAATGGGTGGATTGAGGATCAAGGATGCACTATGAACATTTTCATTAATGTCCCTCACAAAAGTTCTGACGTCGATCAATCTCATCATACAATGTTGTCATGGAAAGGCCTACTCAGAGGTATGATTTGGACCTAGGGAAACAAGAATGACATCGGGGTAAAAATAGACTGTACGGTTCTCCAATCTGGCAAAGACACGTGACGTTGAGACAGGTGGCCTAATCTGTGTGTATTAATCAAAGTCGATGTTTCATTAAGTTATTCGGTTTAAAACATATCTTAACTTGTTGATGCCGAAAAGTATCCAGAATTGGCGATCGACGATACCTATCACATGTTTTTCTATGGATTAGCTTCCTCGAAAAAATCCCTGATGCTGAAATACATCGGGGATCAGCGATCAGGAGAACTATTTAGCGTAGTCACAATGTTCATCGTGATCCTTTTATGTCTTCCCCAATTCCAATAGGTGCGTCGGGTAGCGATTATCAACGATATCATTTCTTTCTTTGCTAACATCTATTCCCCTCGTCTTTTACCGATGTTGATGAGAAATTGTTTATTGGCAATATCCTTATGCAAAACTTTGGTGCAAACAAAACTTTGTTTTGTTGATGCCAATGGAGATCGATGCTCGGTGATTGAGGTTGCCCGTGTGGCTCTTTTCCTTCTTTGAATTCCTTCAGACACCGAATCTGAGTATATTGGGTGAAGTGTTTTGGCTTTTGATTCTTTTTTCAGGCATTAAGGATTTTTTTTTTAAGTCACGGGGTTTCATAAGTTCAAACAAACCTGAAAAAATAATGAAATTCATGATAATAGGCAAAGGAACAATAGTTTTTCACAAAAAAATGAAATCGAAATAGACATCGCAAAGATCAAGTGGTACCCAAAAAGTAAAAAAAATTGACATAGGCTTTTTCGGGTGTGTTGAGTGCTCAACAAAGTGATCATGGTGATGAACATTGTTGGAAACTACATCTAGAGAAGATACTAAAATAGTTTGGTGGAAATGGGAAGACAAAAACCGTTGCTACAAAGCAACAAGATCTTGGTTCTGATTTAGGAGACGAAGGAAATATCACAATGGTTGGAGTACAAGGTAAAGATTCCCTTCATGCTATTTTAAATTCCAATAATGAATCTCATAATGATAAATGAAAGATGAATGAGTTATTTCATATAAGAGTTGTATCTAAACACACTAAGATAGATACATTATTTGATCCGGGTTCCCAAGTAAACTTGGTATCTAAAGCATTTTTCAAAAATATGGGTTTTGAAACGAAACCACATCGAAAGCCTTATCCTCTTGGTTGGGTATGTGATAAAGAAAAACTTAATTTCACCAAACAATGTAGGGTCAGATTTGATATTGCTTCAAAGTTGATTGATGAAGTGTATTTGGATGTTGTATCACTTGATATATGTGGCATGGTGTTGGGAAGTATTTATCTTTATGATAGAAAAGTAGACTTCTTTTGTTATGAGAACAAATACCACCTTACTAAGGGGGGAGTGGAATATATTGTTATATCTCAAAGCATGAGGGTAAACACAACACTTGTTAGTGCAGGACAAATGAAGAGACTCATAAACACTAATAAGAGATATCTACTCATGGTCGTAAGGGAGAAAAATGTTGGAACATCCGATGCTTTCCAAGGATGTGATCCTTCTCATAAGAAATAATTAATTGATAGTTTCCAAGTATGATGATATTTTTTAGGAACCAGATGGATTACCTCCTAAGAGGGAAATCCAACATGAAATACATCTTCAATAGGATTCTCCTCTTCCTAATGTGGGCATGTATAGTATGTCCATTGTAGAGATGACAGAGATCAAGAAGCAGGTACAAGGCTTATTAGATCAAGGGGTCATCAAACCCAACTCATCTCCTTGTGGTTCTCCGATCGTGATGGTGCCAAAGAAATATGTCACATGGAGAGTGTGTGTCAATTATCAGGCCTTAAATAAAATCACGGTGAAAAATCGATACCCTCTTCCTCGTATAGATGATTTACTTGATCAATTAAAGAATGTTGTTTATTTCACTAATTTGGATTTGCACAGTGGATACCATCAGATCAGGGTTGTAGAAAATGATGCATGGAAAACTTCCTCTAAAACCAAACATGGATTGTTTGAGTGGTTAGTTATGTCATTTTGGATTTGTAATGCTCTGACAACCTTCATGCATGTGATGAATGATGTATTTGAGCCTTTTCTAGATGATTTTGTGATTTTATATTTAGACGACATTCTTATTTTTAGCGGGACTTGGGATGAACATGTGAAGCATGTAAATAAAGTATTGGATACTTTGCAAAGGGAAATGTTGTATGTAAAACTTTCCAACTGTGAATTTGGCAAGATTGCACTTGTGTACGTAGGTCATATTGTAGGAGGAGGACAATTAAAAATTGATCTTTTCGAGATTGATGTAATTGTAAATTGGACTGAGCCCAAAATTGTAACCGAGATACAAAGCTTCTTAGGTGCACTCCAGTATTGGAGGAGGTTCATTTAAAACTTCTCCTTTATAGACCTCATTTAAAAGGTTCATTTAAAACAAGGTAGTTGATATGATTTCTAGACCTCCTATTGTTGTTTCTATTATTTTGAAGAATACTTCTTTATCTCATGATAGCTATGTGGGGAAATATGCCATTGATGAAGATTTTAAAGAAGTATATGAGAATCTAACCCATGGTGCACGGGTAGAGAACTATTGTCTACAGGGAAAACTACTCTACCATCTTCGAAAGATATGTATTCCTACAAGTGAACAAGTCCATATAATACGTGAACCTCACACTTCTCTTGTGTCTAACATTTTGGGGTAGGAAAAACTATGGCTCATTTGCATAGTTTTTGTTACTAGACTCAAATGAAAGAAATTGTGACTAAATATGTAAAGGGGCGTGTGATGTGTTCTACTTGTAATCCCACTAATAGAAAATTGGGGCTATACTCACCACTACTTGTTCCATCCCATCCATGGGAAAGTATCTCAATGGATTTTGTAGGGGGTTTACCAATGTCGAAAAGGGGTCATGACTATTTGTATGTTATAGTGGATAGGTTCAACAATATGTGTATCTTAATGCCATGTAAAAAGCATATCACTGCTGAGAAGACTGTTAATCTTTTCTTTCAGTATTTTTGAGTTCACTTTGGGTTACCCACATCCATTATCTCGGATTGAGATACTTGATTCCTTGGGAATCTTTGGACAAGCTTGTGGAGAATGATGGACACCAAGTTGAAGAGTAGCATTGATTTCCATCCACAGATCGACGTACAAACAAAGGTTGTTAACCGAATAGTGACACTTTTGATTCAAGGCTACTACAACAAGCATCCCAAAGTATGGGTAGAACATATACCCTATGTACAACATGCTTACAACTGAGCCTTACATTCCTCCACTTAGTGTTCTCCTTTTGAGACATGTTTTTGGTACCTACGTAAAGTTCCTTTGGACTTGATGTATGGGAGAGATGTCGATTCAAATGAAGAAATAAATGAAGACAAATACCGCAAGGTCATCCAAAGGATCCAACAGGTACACCAAGAGTTCAGGGAATAGTTGGAGAAAAGTCAAGCACAGTATAAAGCTCGACATGACAAACATAAAGTTGATCATCAGTTCCAGGTTGGAGACCAGGTGTGGCTTCACATCAACAACAAAATAATGAAGGGTGAAGGAAAGAAACTCAAGCCCATTCTTTATGGACCCTTCACTATTTTGGATAAAAGTGGTACCAATGTTTTTCGTCTAGATCTTCCACCTTATATGCATATTTACTCAGTTGTAAATGTAGAGAACTCGAAACTTTTTGAGCCTCCCATGATCATGGATCAGGATGAGGAAGTTTCAATACCTTAAGTTTATGAGTTTTCTCCTAAGTACTTGGATGATTTAAAGGAAGATATCATCCTGGATAGAGGGACGAGGACTTCATGCAGGGGTGATGTTGATTATTTTTGAGTAGGCTTAAAGGGCACACATCCAAGAAAAACAAAGTGGATTAAAAAGGACAAGGTGAGGGAACTATTCCCTCTCTTATCTGTTGATTGATGAAATATTTTAGTCATCCAAAAAGATCTCAGTGGGAAGGTGTGATCCAAAAAGGATCTAGAGAAGAATAAGGATAGCTCGGAACTCATAGAAGAAAATGAGGAAGCTCAGAGTGGCCTCAGTAGAAAGAGAAAGGGAAAATATTCAAAGTCCTCAAAATTCAGTGAAAGTGGCATCATCGCGAAGGGTGCGTCATAATATTTTCAATGATGCAAACAACTCGTCAAACAGAGTTACAGGTCGAAAGATATCCATGATCAAAGTTTGGTCAACCTAGCTTAGTTAGTAGGGGATGAGTCAACATCCGTATTGTCGACATCAACATCAGTACATATGACATCAAAATTCGTACAATGTATGTGGCACACACAGGAGGTGACACGTGTCATTCTAACATCAACATGGTGATGCAGAAACACTAAAGGCTTCCATGTGTCACTCATTTTTTACTTTTTCGGGTCAATCCTTGGACCAATGAAAAAATGACACATGGTAGTCTGCACAACCATGTGGCAGACTGTACAGTGACGTGGCAGGCTGATGTGGCAGCTAAGGTGGAAGACCGTATGCTGATGTGGAAGCTAAGGTGGAAGACCGTATGCTGATGTGGCAGGACACTGTATAGTTGGTTGGCATGGCCCAATGGTTGGTTGCCACATGGCCCAGTCATGGGCTTCCAGGTGTCAATGGGAAAATTCCCAATGAGGGCCCGAAATTTGAAATTCAAAAAAAAAAAAAATTAGGTCCTCTAAATATGGAAGAACCCCGCCAGATCTAGCGGCCAACGGATATATCTAAACCACTACTAAAATTTGGCAGAACCACCATATTCATATATGCATATAATTTATAACAAACACCCAAAAGGGGAGGCCTGCGAGCTTGACCTTGGGACCTCCACCATTATGTTCGCCTTAAATATAGCTCCACTAACCACTAGGAAAAACAACCCCATTGGTTACAATGCCAAAAAAATTTATTTAGATTTTGAATTCGTCAAGGCATGGGGGGAGGCACGTGACGGTACAATCAGGCACGGTTTACGAGAAATTTTTTGGGACTTAATTGCAGGTTTTAGGGCATGAAAATAAAGACAAACTTTATCTTAGGCCTGGGCGTGCCAGAGTTGGATTGAGGCATGGAGACAATCATTTTTTGGTAATTGGATGTCATGAAATCAATAGTGTTGTTTGTTTTTTGATCTGAGCAAAGCTTCTGCAACTTAATTCCAGAATGAGGTATACTTATGTATTTTTCCAAATTCTTTCACTGAGTTAATAAAAAGGCCTACCCATTTGAGAGCAGGGCCCAAAGACATAGTCCACCAGGGATGAACTCTGTTATCAAGTTTTGTGTTCAGATTTGATGCTTATGTCTCTTCATTATTGAGCCTTTACTTCTTTAATGATGCAATTTAATTTGTGTTCATTTAATACAATTCTTTATAAGTCACCTCGATGAAAAGATCCTGGATCAGTTCCCCATGCCCACGTGACAGCTGAAGGTATTCCCTGAAAATGTTGCATTGACATTCCAAGTTGTCATCTCTTTGCATTTCACTGATAATGATCTCCCCCTGATCTCTATCGTTGATATTTAGCCAATGTGAGGAGAGTCATCAATCTATTTCCAAAATAGGAGAGTTTTTCATATTTCCCCAATGCAAGGATATCCATCAATCTGGGATCGAGCAAAATAGTGAAACAACTAAGGCAATGAAAAATATTATGCTGACATCACCCTCGACACATGGCAACTTTTCATTGATTCACTCTAGCATTGAGGTGGCACGCAAGCACGACACATGCCACCCATGCTTATGAATTTTACCTATGTATGTGGTGAGTTTCCTGCATCCACGTGGTAGCTTCTGATTGGTCTGATAGGTGCCCTGATGGCAGTGACTTCATGCATATGTCACCAGGGGCATGCATATATTCATCACTACTTTTCACAGAAGAGAAAAGACAATGGGTTCTTGGTCGTTGATCTCACTTTCCTTTACTAAATCTTAACTGCCATTTGGATGTGCACCCATTGGTGCTATCCAGAACCAGGACTTGTGAGGCACTCTGAAAAAGAAACTCCAATGATTGTCAATATGGTGCCACAGATAGAATCAGATCTGGACAATTGATTGAATTTTCCCCATTCAAAGTGATTATGAGTGAGTTTCAGAGAATACTCCTAAAATGGGACTCTAATACATAATTTAACAAATCCAAACAAAATTACTTCAATGTGTTATTGCATTTTACCACCTCCCATGTGTACAAATGGCTTGCCATTTTTTATAATTATGAAAAATCATTTACATAATTATGGAGAACCATTTACGTGGCATGTCAACTTTACTTCTTTCATTTTTCTCTTCACACATCCATTTACATGGCCAATCCTTTTTTTACCTCTTCATTTCCACCACTTTTGGCCATCTTTCGTATACTATTGTGGATTCACAGGTCTCATTTTGGGTGGGCGTTTCATATTTTCTTGAATAATGGACGGCCTATCCTTTGTTTACCTCTTCATTTCCCTCACTTTTGGCCATCTTTCTTATACTGTTGTGGATTTACAAGTGTCATTTTCGGTGGGCGTTTCATATTTTCCTGAATAATGGGTGTTTCATATTTTCCTGAACAATGCGCATGGTAACGGAGGACCAAGAAACGAGAACCAGAAAGTTAAAATAGACTAACCCAATTGAACTTGCAATCTTTCGTGCGTAGGGTTTACCATCCCCTTTTCCCTTTTAGTAGCAACGATTATCAACTTAGCCTTCAACTAATATACTCTTCCGTAAGTGTATTGCTTAAAGTAATTTTAACCTAAAAAGATCAATGAATAACATATCTGAGGTACGACATTTCATTATCTACTTTTGTTTTCTGAGGCAGTGTTGTTCCAGAGTCGGTACTTAAGGCTTAGAAGTATAGTGTCTAGGCATTCAAAAGTGGGTAAAGGGTAGAGAAGAGAGAAACATTAACCTTCGACAAGGTAAACTAGGGAAGATTTCTGTGTTGGCGTTGTCTAGCTTCCAACTGTTCTTGGATGTTTATATCCTATTCAATCGTTGCCCATGAACGTTCGAGTTCAACCTGGGTAGTGGCTATTTTAAGAATGGTATCGAAAAGGTTTAAGGCAATATGCATTTGATTTGATAATTTGAGTTCGATATTGGGCTGAGTTGGTACAGGGAAATTCATGGAGGAACAGTAAAATAAGAAACATTTAGAGGGAAATTAAGTGTTGTCTCAATTAGGTCGTATAAAAGAGAGTTTACGGTTTCAGGAATAAAATGGGGTGCAAATCAAAGGCTCTTTCCCGTAAATAGGTTATATTTTAATAAAAAAGTATGAGGTGGGAGAAAAAATTTAGCTGTCTATTGAGTAAGGCTCCTATCAAGGGAGAATCTCACGTATAAACAGAAGAAGAAAACTATAAGGAAATAACCCGATGAAGCATAAAATATATATAGAATTCTGAAAGTGTTGACTAGTCTTATACCCTCTGATAGATGGTACATAGGAAAAACAGTAAACAATATAGAAAACCAAAATTCATTTGCTATAGTAGAGGTTGTACTAAATCATAGTGAAGCATTCATCAGATACGAATATTAAATGAAATGAAATATGAGATACAAGAAAACAAACTCATAACACAGTTGTGACAGAATTGAGAATCTTCAGATTTTCTTTGTATTAACTCTCAAAATGTAAAAAGGTCCAGTCCTGTTTCTTTCTTTCTATGGTGTATTTATACAGTTTTACAATAAGATGGAATCTCAATCGTTGCAAATTTTTTAGTTATGATAGGGAGGATAGCAATCGCTCCATTTATTCTTCTCTGTCTTTACTTGGTGCCAGAAGCTTGTCCTCGTGTATGCTCGGTACAGGTGACACATCTTTTAACCAACCGAGATATCAGCCTGGACGGTTCTGCTTGACAATTGGCTTCAAAAGAGTAACAATATCGGGCTAATTGTAGCAGCTTGTCTTCCATCTGTCTGTCTATGATGTCAATAGCGCATAATTGTACACTTGGTTTAATCATACATTTATCTATTTGGAGTATGTCTGCCATAGTCACTTGTGAGATCTCGGTTGAATCTCTTTCCCCTTTTTCATTTAAATCAAGTGAGATTTTTTCCATATTCATTTGAATCAGTGTCTCGGCATTACCTCTGCTATCAATGCCTAGAAAATTACCATCTATAGAACTAGACGCCTCTTCTAAGGATTTCATTACCGTCTTGGCTTGCAGCTAACCTTCCGAGATGCTGTGTTCCCATTCTTTCAATAGAATGTTTCCTCTGGTCTGCTAAAAAATGGTAAACTTGGGAGTACTTCCTAAATCCCTGTTGTTTGTGTCTATCACAACCTCTTGAAAGGAGACCCATGCTGCTCCAACTTCTCTTTCTCTAGCAGACAAATTCTCCAAAACTTGATTAACCGGCAAGCAGTTATCCCGAATCACCTCTACCTTGGCGAGTAAATTTTGTTGGGCCTCAGAGACTCTGCTCTGAATCTCCATTTCCTGGGACTAGAACATCCCGATATTTATCACTTTACTTTCAGCGATTTCCACCCTAGCATGTAGCTATTTGATCAAATCTTTTTGCTGGCTCGCTTGCATCTGACCATCCCGAACCACCAGTTGTTCTTGTTTGAGCTTAGTCTTGAGCACATGTATCTCACTTTTATTGGCCAACCTTGCTTACTCTATTCCTACACTCGCCTAGTCTTTGGCATCCTCCGTTGCTATGGCTAGTCTGGCTTCCAGGGTTTTGATGAGGCGATTTTTTTGTTTCAGCTGGTTTTCCAAAACCCCGACTAAAAATTGGTTTGTTGTGGCATATTCCCCTTATGTCCCATCTATTTCCATGGTGAACTGTTCACTCTTCTTGTCCTTCCCATCAGTCATAACTTTGTATTTCTTGACTGTCGACTCCCCTTCCTAATAGAATTCTCTCTTTACCATTGCCTTTCTCTTCTTATCGAAGAAGAACTCATTTGGAGGGAGCTCTTCCACCCTTATAGGCCTCAACTCTTCATTGCAGAGCCACCCTATGTCAATATTTCCCTGAGTTGATTGCAAGGGAGTAACTGATGTGATAGGTTCTACGATTTGCTTCGCTAATTGTCCTGGAGTAGTAACCGGACTCTGCTTCTTCGACGGGTCGGGAGTCTTTATATCTGCTTTCAGACTCTTAGTTTTCTCTCCCTCGTCCTGGTGTTTTTCTTGACCAGGAGTCGCATCCTTGGATCCTTCGACATATTTTTGTTTCACCTCCGTTGTAATCGAATTCTCACCCCGTAATACTACGGGAAGAGGACTGCGTCGATGTTCTTGGAATTTTAGAACATCGGCCCTCTCTTTAGGTGCCAAGGTTTGTATCCGAGCTAAAATCTTGGCATAAGATCTTGCACCTCGGAAAATGTCATCTGAGGGAGAATTTTCATGTTCAAATCTCTTGAGTCCGTAACTGGCCAAATGATTACTCACGACCCTTTGCGGATCGTGCTTCTTGTATCCAATAAGGACCAACTTTAGGTCTTCCAGGGTTGCTGCCTCAACTTTAGCATGCACGAAATCTAACAAAGAATATGAATTTAAATGAACAGGAAAAGGTGGCCATACCTTTTTTGAGTATTCCTTAAGATCCTTGCTTATACCACCGATTATTGTTTGTCTAGCAACCTCACGACAAGCTACCTTGTTGGGAATGAATAATGGCAATGCATGCGGGGGAACAGAAGGCCCAAAAACTCTAAGATATGAGAATTCGGCTTCTACATACCAGACAGCTATGCTGCTCAAATTCGTCACTATATTGTCCAAGATCCTAGGTGGCGGGTGGCTGAAAATGGTGACATGTAGTGGTACCATCACCCAGTTGAAGATTTCATATACAAAATCTACCGCTTTATTTTCCCACAATTTCGAATGATAGATGTGGATGGGCTCATCCTCTACTGGAGTCCAACTCTAGCTCATTAAGGGAAATGGTGTTAGAAAACACACAGTGTCCATAATGTATGGAGAGATAAAAAATGAAGAAATCTTGCCGCTCTCCTTCTGCGCCCTATACTCTGTAACCCGACTGGTCAAGCGATCGGACAACATTTTCACCCAATCGAAGGAACAGCCTTTAGCGACTCGAAATATTAGAGGCACCCATTGAAGAAAGAAATGTGAGGTGTCCTCTCTCCTGTATAATCTACATGTCATCATAGCTACATACTTGAACTGTGGTTCTAAGGAAGCTATTGAATATATACCATGACTATTTGCCCTGAACTTTGCAGGGTGCGAAACTCAATCTCTTATTAAGCTAGACATAGTTTTGTCATACTACACACATTCCTTCTGTTTGAACTCTTCCAAGAATTCGACATCATATGTAAGGTCGGACGTTGTGGGCAACTTGTACATGGCTTGCAAATGTTCAAGCCTGAAAGTCTCGATGGTGATCTTCTGCTCATTCATGATGGTTCTCGTTGGTATGTCCACATGGTCTAATGCCCATCGGACCATATCATAATAGGGGAGTAGTCTTGGCCTGGCCGCTACTTTATGCATTCTTGATTGAATGACGATCTTATACTTGGTGGTTATGTCATCTTTTTCATTGTCGCTAGAATCATCGGAATAATCCACTAATTCGGCCTGCAGAACATCAGAAATGAACAACCAGTTCGGGACTGAGTCGACACTTCAAGGTGAATGATTAGCGACGTTGTTCGAACCTTGTCCTAAAACCTCAACACTGGCTTTGGATGCTTTTCGCGGGGCCATGACTCGAGATCCTGCTTTAGCTCTTATGTGATAAAAATACGTATACATACAGAAGTTAGCTCACTGAGAAAGTGTGCTCTGCGTAATATAGAAATGAATTTGTTATAATGAATAACAACTCTATATATATTGGAAAACTCGGTACTTCTTAGAACAGATCTGTCAAATCATGTTTAGAAATAAATTTAGCAATAAAAACCCGATCTTTATTTGTTGATTCTCCTTATTTCTAATTAATGTCATAAATTTTGGTGGTTCGAAATGTCAATTGGCGTAAGGAAGGATTAAGACTACTTTGTAAACTGTGCAAGCATCAAAACAAGGGAGATATTGATTTAGCTTAATTAATCTGATTTTACCAAAGTTAATTTAACCTTTCGGTATTCGTTGTATCGGGAATTTTTTCTTTAACCCTTTGAACTTCTAACCCCCGAAATTTGCGATGATTGATTTTGGTTATTAAAAACGTAATTGTGATTAGGCGCTTAATTAATAACGTAATTATTTATATTCGCCATATCGCGACTCAGAGCTTCGAAGGTAAGTTTCTGGGAAGTTTGCATGCCGAGCTGCGAAACCGTGAGATCGCGATAATACGTTTTAATTAAAAGGGAAGATAAACTCGGATTAAGTGTTTAATTAATTATGTTCGTATCTTTATCGCGACTTCGCGAATCGGGCCTAGACAATGTAGTTTTTTAAAAGAGAACACACCGAGTGGCGAATTGCCAACGGAACTTAACCATGGCTTAGTTTTTTTCTTTAAATTTGACATGGGTTACTAACATACGAACTTCGTGGTTTCAACTACCGGGGAACGACAATGAGATTTTTAGATTTAGTGAACGGCAAGGCGCGAAAACCTGATGATGTTTAATCATGATTTATGAAAACTTTACTCCCGTTACTGACATGGGTAAAATTTTAAAGCAATTTCGTTGTTTCGTTGCTCGGGACTTGTGAACTACGTGATCTATAGCATCCAACATGCGAAATCCCGAGGTAGAACAAAAGGAGGAAACTTTTTTTTGCCGAAAAGTAGAACTCGCCTCGAGAGTACAATAATAATCCTTGCTTGCGTGATAAGACTTCATAGATTTTGAAACCACAGACGGAAAATACAAAAACCATCTTTCGATTTCGAGCATTAAGAAATGAAATTTGAGACGGGCTAAAAAAAACAAAGGCGGCTCCAACATAGGCTCCAACTAGGGATCTTGTTTTCTTGTAAGACGGGAAGAATAGTAGACCATGTGCCAATATTGGGTAAATGGAGTCAATAGCTTCAATCAGGTGAAAAGGTTCCTGAGAACAGGGTATCGAAGGGGGAAAGAGACTTCGTTTTTTACCTTGAAAATCTTTTCAAACTCAGATACTCTTTTTAAACGTAGTCGTAGTCCCTTTCATGAATTTCCCTTTCCCATTACTAAATTCAGGTCTGCCTTAAGACAATCAAAACAGTTCTAGGAGACCCAACAAATCTTGTGGCTATCAGCTTGCATCAAAAGAAGAATATTATATGTTTTTAATTAGGAAGTCTCGTTTGAACTTGGGATGTAGATCAGGTTTTTTAAAAGAATTGGTTACCAGAGTAGAGTGATATTCATGTATAACAGCCTTACAAATATCTCAGATATTGCTTCACTGCCAGTGAGCCTGTTCAGTACCCCGGTGAAGTTATCTGGCCCCTTTTACTGAATTTCCTTTCACCACTTCGGAATATATTTATGCATTTAAATGTTGAGACGAGGGCAATCATTTTTGAATTTCCTTTCACCACCTATCTTATAATTTTCTTTTTAGAGCGCGAAGATGGGGGAAATCAGTTTGTATCAGGGCTGATATATGTGTAATATTTTGCATTATAGGTCTGTCAACTTACTTTGATTACTCGGTACCAACCTTCCCTTGACCTTCACAACACCTTCTTTCTCAGGGAAAAAAGGGAAAATAACTTTCTTAGGGCATTCTATTTGAGCAAGCCTCAATCCTTCGATATTGCTGAAAAACCTAGGAAAGTTAGGATCACTTTAAGCATCCCTTCATTTATTAGGGGATCGAGGAGTTGTGAAGACCCGCTTTCTTTCCACCATCTGCTTTGAAGCTCACGAAGTTTAAACGAAAACTCTTATCCCTTCTTATGTGAAACGGAAAGATGTTGACTTTTTAAAAGGTAAACCCGAAGATAGAAAAGGGTGACAGGTAGTGACCTATGGGCTGAAAATTCAGAGGTCAAAAATTCAAAACTGACTCTTGTATATCTTTTTCGAGGGTACTTTACTTCGGCTGACCACTTTTAATTTGAGTGAATCGTTTAATTTGTCTTATTTTTTCGTAGACGATCAAATGAAGAAACAAATTTGTTATTTATCAGTTCAGACGATGTTGCTATTTGAATGAGGTTACCTCTGTTTTCCCTAATAGTCATTTAGAACATGTCTTTTAGGAACTCTCATCTTTACCTTTTCGTTTCAATTTCTTTGCACAATATAAAAATCTTAGGTATCACCTGTTTAAGCCGATTTATTCCCGACACCAACTTTTGGTTTACTTCCCCTGCTTGTTTTGTGTGCAGCTGGAATCCTATAAGAGGCAAATACAAAGGTTATCGGGGCTACCCAAAAGGTGTCGAAAGTTCATGAAAGAAAAAGAAAATCAAAAGGCAATGTGTAAATGAAATATATATATATGTATACAAAGTATATATATAAGTATACAAAAAATATTTATTATTATTATTATTATTATTATTATTATTTCTAAGACGACTGTTATGTCATATAATGCTTTAGATAATGCTCGTTGATAGGGGTGTTGAGGATTTCACCGTCTATATTTTCCAGTAGGAAATAATTTTTTCCCTCTAGAGCCGAGACTTTGAATGGCCCATACCCGAGGTGGTCAAATTTACCTTGTTTTGCTGCTTCTTCTCTTCTTGCATCCCACCTTAATACTAAATCACCTGGGAGGAAATCTCTGTCCTCTGCTCTGCGGTCGAATAATTCCTTCATGTCATCTTGGTACTTTTGCAACTTTTCATCTACTTCGACCCTATGTTGTTGAACCTCAATCAATTGATTTATCCTCCTAGTGACATGGTTGGGTTCTTCATTTTGACCTTTCCATAAATTCATCACTGGAAGCGCTAGGTTTATAGGTAGCACAACATCTGTCCCATATACCATCTGGAAAGGTGAAATGCTGATAGACCTTTTTGTGCTTATGCGATTCGCCCACAATGCGAATTTTAAGTGCACATGCCAAGACCTTTTGTTTTCATCCAATACTTTCTTGATTATATTTACCAAGCTCTTGTTAGATGACTCGACCAATCTATTTTCCTGGGGGTAATATGCTATGGAATGGCCAAGAATGATGTTATACTTTTGACAGAAGTTGATCATAGCCATAGATTCAAAATCTTGGGCATTGTCTGTAACTATCTTTTGGGGGCAACCAAATCTAGACAAAATATTGTCTTCTAAGAAATCGATTACCACCGAGTCTGTTTCCCTTTTGGTTGGAATGGCTTCCACCCATTTAGTAAAATAATCTGTTGCGGTTAAGATCCACTTGTGTTGAGCACTGGAATGGGGATTAATCTCGCCTATGAAGTCTATACCCCATTTCTGAAATGGGGCTTCATATTTGACTGGAACTAAAGGCAGTGTCGGGAGATTCTGTTTACCTGCAAATAGTTGACAAGGGTTATAGGCACGGAATTTGGCATTAACGTCCGAGAAAATTTTTGGCCAGTAGTACCTAGCCCTCAGAATTTTGTAAGTTGTAGCTCTCCAAGCGTGATGCCCCCCACAGACTCCCTCATGAAATTCGTCTATAACCCGCTGAGTTTCCGATTCGACTAAACAAACTAACAGGAAACCGAGTGGATCTTTCCAATATAGTTGACTTTCGACGATGAAATATTTAACCGCATGAAGTTTTTAACTCCTGGCTTTTGATGGTGATAGCTCATTTGGGCATTTTAGAGTTAGCAGGTATGATACTATGTCTATGTACCAGCCTGATGATATGGACTTCTCTTCGATCTTGTTTGGGCCTCTTTGCTCATTCATCTCGTTCAAGTTCATGTCTTCGTCGCCTTCCTATAGGCAATTGATACCTAGGGCTCTGAAATTCGACTCAGCTAAGAGTTTGGCTAGGCCTTGCCCTTTTATCAATTTGGTCAGCTTAACTTCCAGATCAAATTCTTGGATTTTGGTGAGCCATCTCCCTCTTTTTCCATCGTTGTCTGGTTGTACCAAACGAAATCAGGAGAACCGATGGGTGTGGAAACCGAATGTGTAACACACTCTTCAGAATTAGGTGAGGTTGGGAAATTTAACTGAAGGAAATATGGTATGTCAACTGCCGATGAACTTTCAAGAGGGCCCTTTCCTTTGTGTACTAAGGGGATTGTCGGATGAATTTCACTCCTAATTTCGAAGCAGTTTGACGTTAAATCTTTAGTATCAAAGAGAGGATTGCATGAAGTTGAGGGTTCAGAAGAACTATTAGTCTTCAGTTGTGGGGTTTTAAGCTTGTAGACTGCAGCGGTTGGCTTAAGAGAGCCTCTCGCCTTTAGAAACTTCTTGGGATCGGTAACGGGCGTAATCTGCTTACCATCCGGGTTTTGTTTGGTATTCCTTTGACCGGATGCCATTTTATTATTTTTGGAGTCACCAAGTGAAATATTGGAAAGCCTTAAAAAAGGTGTGTACTCTTTTTTCACTATCAATGGGTAACACTTTCAACAAAAAAAATTGTCGTTTTCCCAGGGAAAAAGATTTCGTAACTTTGGTCCCCGGCAATGGTGCCAAAAATATGTTGTTCCAGAGTCTGTACTTAAGGCTTAGAAGTACAATGTCTAGGCATCCGAAAGTGGGTAAAGGGTAGAGAAGAGAGAAACGTCAACCTTCGGCAAGGGAAACTAGGGAATATTTCTGTGTTGGCGTTGTCTAGCTTCCAACTGTTCCTGGATGTTTATATCCTGTTCAATCGCTGCCCATGAACGTTCGAGTTCAACCCGGGTAGTGGTTGTTTTAAGAATGGTATCAAAAAGGTTTAAGGCAATATGTGTTTGATTTGATAATATGAGTTCAATATTGGGTTGAGTTGGTACAGGGGCAGTCATGGAGGAACAGTAAAATAAGAAAACTTCAGAGGGAAATTAAGTGATGTCTCAATTTGGTCGTATAAAAGAGAGTTTACGGTTTCAGGAATAAAACGGGGTGCAAATCAAAGGCTCTTTCCCGTAAATGGGTTATATTTTAATTAAAAAGTATGAGGTGGGAGAAAACATTTAGTTGTCTATTGAGTAAGGCTCCTATCAAGGGAGAATCTCACGTATAAATAGAAGAAGAAAATTGTAAGGAAATAACCCGATGAAGCATAAAATATATATAGAATTTTGAAAGCGTTGACTAGTCTTATACCCGCTGATATATGGTACAGAGGAAAAACAGTAAACAATATAGAAAACCAAAATTCATTCGCTATAGTAGAGGTTGTACTAAATTATAGCGAAGCATTCATCAGATACGAATATGAAATGAAACAAAATATGAGATACAAGAAAACAAACTCATAACACAGTTGTGACGGAATTGAGAATCTTCAGATTTGCTTTGTATTAACTCTCAAAATGTAAAAGATCTGTTACAATCGACACAAAAAGGTCCAGCCCTGTTTCTTTCTTTCTATGGTGTATTTATATAGTTTTACAATAAGATGGAATCTTAATCATTGCAAAATTTTCAGTTATGATAGGGAAGAGAGTAATCGCTCCATTTATTCTTCTCTGTCTTTACTTGGTGCCAGAAGCTTGTCCTCATGCGTGCTCGGTATAGGTGACAGATCTTTCAACTAGCCAAGATATCAGCCTGGACAGTTCTGCTTGACAATTGTCTTCAAAAGAGTAACAATCTCGGGCTAATTGTGGCAGCCTATCTTCCATCTGTCTGTCTATGATGTAGATAGCGCATAATTGCATACTTGGTTTAATCATACATTTATCTATTTGGACTATGTCTGTCGTAGTCACTTGTGAGATCTCAGTTGAATCTCTTTCCTCTTTTTCATTTAAATCAAGTGAGATTTTTTCCATATTCATTTGAATCAGTGTCTCGGCATTACCTCTGTTATCAATGCCTAGCAGACTACCATCTATAGAACTAAAAGCCTCTTCTAAGGATTTCGTTACCCTCTTGGCTTACAACTTACCTTCTGAGATGTTGTGTTCCCATTCTTTCAATAGAATGTTTCCTCTGGTCTGCTCCAAAATGGTAAACCTGGGAGTACTTCCTGAATCCCTGTTGTTTGTGGCTATCATAGACTCTTGAAAGGTGACTCGTGCTTCTCCATCTTCTCTTTCTCTAGCAGACAAATTCTCCAAAACTTGATTAACCACCAAGCAGTTATCCTGAATCACCTCTACCTTGGCGAGTAAATTTCGTTTGGCCGCAGGGACTCTGCTCCGAATCTCCATCGCCTTGGACTGGAACATCCCGATATTTATCACTTTACTTTCGGCGATTTCCACCCTAGCCTGTAGCTGTTCGATCAAATATTTTTTCTGTCTTGCTTGCGTCTCACCATCTCGAACCACCAGTTGTGCTTGTTCGAGCTTAGTCTTGAGCATCTCTATCTCACTTTTATCGGCCAACCTTGCTTTCTCTATTCCTACACTCGTCTTGTCTTTGGCAGCCTCCGCTGCTGTGGCTAGCCTGGCTTCTAGGGTTTTGATGAGGCGATTTTTTCGTTTCAGCTGGTTTTTCAAAACCCCAACTGAAAATTGGTTCGTTGTGGCATATTCCCCTAATGTCCCATCTATTTCTGTGGTGAACTGTTCACTCTTCTTATCCTTCGCATCAGTCATAACTTTGTATTTCTTGACTATCGACTCCCCTTCCTGATAGAATTCTCTCTTTACCACTGCCTTTCTCCTCTTATCGAAGAAGAACTCATTTGGAGGGAGCTCTTCCACCCTTATAGGCCTCAACTCTTCATCGAAGATCCATCCTGCATCAATATTTCCCTAATTTGACTGGAAGGGAGTAACTGATGTGATAGGTTCTCCGATTTTCTTCACTGATTGTCCCGGAGTAGTAACCGAACTCTGCTTCTTCAGTGGGTCAAGAGTCTTTATCTCTACTTTCAGAATCTTATTTTTCTCTCCCTCAACCTGGTGTTTTTCTTGACCGGGAGTTGCATCCTTGGAGCCTTCGACATCTTTTTGTTTCACCTCCGCTGTACTCGGATTCTCACCCCGTAATACTGCAGGAAGACAACTGCGTCAATGTTCTTGGAATTTCATAACATCATCCTTCTCTTCAGGTGCCAAGGTTTGTATCCGAGATAAAATATCGGCATAAGATCTTGCGCCTCGGAAAATGTCATCCGAGGGCGATTTTCATGTTCAAATCTCTTGAGTCCGCAACTGGCCAAATGATTACTCGCAACCCTTTGCGGATCATGCTTCTTGTATTCAATAAGGACCAACTTTAGGTCTTCCAGGGCTGCTGCCTCAGCTTTCGCATGCCCGAAATATAACAAAGAATATGAATTTAAATGAACAGGAAAAGGTGGCCATACCTTTTTTGAGTATCCCATAAGATCCTTGCTTATACCACCGATTATTGTTTGTCTAGCAACCTCATGACAAGCCAGCTTGTTGAGAATGAATAATGGCAATGCATGCAGGGGAACAGAAGCCCCAAAAACTCTGAGATATGAGAATTTGGCTTCTACATACCAGTCAACTATGCTGCTCAAATTCGTCACTATACTGTCTGAGATCCTGGGTGGCGGATGGTCGAAAATGGTGACATGCAGCGGTACAATCACCCAGTTGAAGATTTCATATACAAAATTTGTCGCTTTGTTTTCCCACAATTTTGAATGATAGACGTGGATGGGCTTGTCCTCTGTTGGAGTCCAACTCCATCTCATTAAGAGAAATGGTGTTAGAAAACACACGGTGTCCATAATGTATGTAGACATAAAAAATGAAGAAATCTTGCCACTCTCCTTTTGTGCCCTATACTCTGTAACCCGACTGGTTAAGCTATCAGACAACATTTTCGCCCAGTCAAAGGAACAGCCTTCGACGACTCAAAATATTGGAGGCACCCATTGAAGAAATAAATGTGAGGTTTCCTCTCTCCCGTATAATCTGCATGTCATCATAGCTACATACTTGAACTATGGTTCTAAGGAAGCTATTGAATATATACCATGACTGTCTGCCCTGAACTTCGTAGGGTGGGAAACCTAATCTCTTATTAATCTAGACATAGTTTTGTCATACTACACACATTCCTTCTGTTTGAACTCTTCCAAGAATTTGGCATCATATGTAAGGTCGGATGTTGTGGGGAACTTGTACATGGCTTGCAGATATTCAGGCCTGAAAGTCCCGATGGTGACCTTCTTCTCATTCATGATGGTTCTGGTTGGTATGTCCACATGGTTTAATGCCCATCGGGCCATATCATAATAGGGGAGTAGTCGTGGCCTAGCCACTACTTTATGCATTCCCGATTGAATGACGATCTTATATTGGTGGTTATGTCGTCTTTTTCATTGTCGCTGGAATCATCAAAATAATCCACTAATTCGGCCTGCAGAACATAAAAAACAAACGACGGGTTCAGGACTGAGTCGACACTTCGAGGTGAAGTATCAGCGACGTTGTCCGAACCTTGTCCCGAAACCTCAACACTGGCTTTGGATGCTTTTCGCGGGGTCATGACTGGAGATCCTGCTTTAGCTCTTCTACGATAAAAATACGTATACATATAGAAGTTAGCTCATTGAGAAAGTGTGCTCTGTGTAATATAGAAATGAATTTGTTATAACGAATAACAACTCTATATATATTCGAAAACTCGATACTTCTTAGAACAGATCTGTCAAATCATGTTTAGAAATAAATTTAGCAATAAATACCCGATCTTTATTTGTCCATTCACCTTATTTCTAATTAATGCCATAAATTTTGGCGGTTCGAAATGTCAGTTGGCGTAAGGAAGGATTAAGACTACTTTGTAAATTTTGCAAGCATCAAAACACTGGAGATATTGATTTAGCTTAATTAATCTGATTTTACCAAAGTTAATTTAACCTTTTGGTATTCGTTGTATCGGGAATTTTTGCTTTAACCCTTTGAACTTCTAACCCCTGAAATTTGCGATGATTGATTTTGGTTATTAAAAACATAATTTTGATTAGGCGCTTAATTAATTACGTAATTATTTATTTTCGCCATATCGCGACTCAGAGCTTCGAAGGTAAGTTTCCGGGAAGTTTGCATGCCGAGCTGCGAAACCACGAGATCGCGATAATACGTTTTAATTAAAAGGGAAGATAAACTTGGATTAAGTGTTTAATTAATTATGTTCGTATCTTTATCGCGACTTCACGACTAAGGCTTAGACAATGTAGTTTTTTAAAAGAGAACACGCCGAGTGGTGAATTGCCGACGGAACTTAACCATGGCTTAGTTTTTTTCTTTAACTTTGACACGGGTTACTAACATACGGACTTCGTGGTTTCGACTATCAGGGAACCGCAATGAGAGTTTTAGATTTAGTGAATTCCGAGGCGTGAAAACCCAATGATGTTTAATCGTGATTTAGGAAAACTTTACTCCCGTTACTGACCTAGGTAAAATTTTAAAGCGATTTCATTGTTTCGTTGCTCAAGACTTGTGAACTACGTGATCTATAGCATCCAACATGCGAAATCCTGAGGTAGAACAAAAGGAAGATTTTTTTTTTTTCCGAAAAGTAGAACTCACCTCGAGAGTACAATAATCATCGTTGCTTGCGTGATAAGACTTCAGAGATTTTGAAACCACAGACGGAAAATACGAAAACCATCTTTCGATTTCGAGCATTAAGACATGAAATTTGAGACGGGCTAGAAAAAACAAAGGCGGCTCCAATAGGCGGTATGTTGTATGTTCATGCGCAGGGATGGATACAGTCATTGAAATTTCCTATATACATTGATAACATCCAATGAGAAAAGCATGGAAGCGACATAGAAGTATATGACACTAAAGGGAGGTGGGAGGTTCGATCCTGCCCAGTTTGATGGCATCTTCAACAAATACACCATAAAACAGAAATACAAACTCACGTTAGGAAATACGCCATAAAAAATACATCTTGAAAGAAAGCTTCTCTAGGTTAGGGAATAGACTATCTCTGGACATTACCCTACCGTTCTTTTCCCAGAAATGTCTTTACAATATGTGTCAGCCCAGGGAATATCATATATTTGTTGAATCAGTATGAGAATGACAGGTGTAGTGGACAATGAACCACTAATTCTAATTCTAATTTGTATTATATCAGTGCTTTTGAAGGAGAGGGGGTTCGTGAGCTGAGATTTTATAGGCTTAAGTTAAATGATGAGAACAGCAGGAGGATTGAACAAGATCCAGAATGGAATGTGTTTTGGCACATGTGGATTCTTGTTGCTTTTCCAAAACACGTGGAAGTTAACGCAAAAAAAGTTGTGTCCGAAATGTTTTCGGAATGGGGGGAACGGACGTTCAACATTCACAACAGTGTGGATATCGACGCCTTCAAGCTGGCGCCAAAGGGCACTCTCTACGTATATAGTTTATTAGCACTCTTATGGTAGCACTCTTATCTAAAAGTGTTAATTCCAACAATACACTTGAGTGAAATATGAAAGGAGGCTCTAGGGATACAATGGAACTCTAATTTAATAAATTGTATAAAATTTGCATAACAATGGAAGGTTTCAAAAGTTATCAACATAGATAAAAAAAAATGGATTTATTTTTGTTGACATTTTAATGAAAATCATGTGTAATGGTAATGGATTTACTAGATATCATGTGTTAATGGCCCAAGGGAAGGAAACAATCATACATACATACAGATCACCAATGAGGAGACCAAACTGCAACAATGGTAATGGCCCAAGGGAAGGAAACAATCAGATCATATGGTAATGGCCCAAGGGAAGGAAACAATCATACATACGGATCATAAGTACTTGTTAGGGAAGGAAACAATCATACATACATATCACCAACCCTTACAGTATCTCCAATCACAAACTAAATTGCAATAATCACGACATTACAGATGGATGGGTTTCCTACAAAAAATTCATTTGGTAATCAAGTACAAGAAGGGTACAAGTAACAAGGTAGATAATATGCTTTCTAGACCTCCTATTGTTGCTTCTATTATTTTGAAATATACTTCTTTATCTCATGATAGCTATGTGGAACAATATGCCATTGATAAAGATTTTAAAGAAGTATATGAGAAACTAACCCATGGTGCACAAGTAGAGAACTATTGTCTGCACGAAAAACTACTCTACCATCTTGAAAAGCTACGTATTCCTACAAGTGAACCAGTCCATGTAATACGAGAAGCTCACACTTATCCTGTGTCTGGTCATTTTGGGCTAGCAAAAACTATGGCTTATTTGCAGAGGTTTTGTTACTAGCCTCAAATGAAAGCAATTGTAACTAAATATGTAAAGGGGTGTGTGATGTGTTCTACTTGTAAACCCACTAATAGAAAAATGGGGCTATACTAACCACTACCTATTCCATCCCATGCATGGGAAAGTATCTCCATGGCTTTTGTAGGGGGTTTACCAATGTCGAAAAGGGGTCATGACTATTTGTATGTTATAGTGGATAGGTTCAACAAGATGTGTATCTTAATGCCATGTAAAAAGAAGATCATTGTTGAGAAGACTGCTAATCTCTTCTTTCGGTATGTTTAAGTTCACATTGGGTTACCCACATCCATTATCTTGGATCGAGATACTCAATTCCTTGGGGATTTTTGGAAAATCTTGTGGAGAATGATGGACACCAAGTTGAAGAGGAGCACTTCTTTCCATCCACAGACCGACAGACAGACAAAGGTTGTTAACCAAACAATGGTACTTTTTCTTCAAGGCTACTACAACAAGCATCCCAAAGTATGGGATGAATAGATACCCAATGTACAACATGCTCACAACCAAGCCTTACATTCCTCCACTCAGTGTTCTCCTTTTGAGACATGTTTTGGGTACCAACCTAAAGTTCCTTTGGACTTGATGTATGGGAGAGATGCCATTTCAAATGAAGAAAGAAATGAAGACAAAGCCTGCAAGTTCATCCAGAAAATCCAACAGGTACACGAAGAAGTCAAGGAACATTTGGAGAAAAGTCAAGCATAGTATAAAGGTTGGCATGACAAACACAGGGTTAATCATCAGTTCCAGGTTGGAGACCAGGTATGGCTTCACATCAGCAAAGAAAGAATGAACGGTGAAGGCAAGAAACATAAGCCCATTCTTTATGGACCCTTCACTATTTTGGAGAAAAGTGGTACCAATGATTTTCGTCTAGATCTTCCACCTTATATGCAGATTTACTCAGTTGTAAATGTAGAGAACTCGAAACTTTTTTAGCCTCCCATGATCATGGATCAGGATGAGGAAGTTTCAATACCTTCAGTTGATGAGTTTGTTCCTGAGTACTTGGATGAGTTAAAGGAATATATCATCCTGGACAGAAGGATGAGGACTTCACGCATGGGTGATGNCTTATCTGTTGATTGATGAAAACCTTTGGTGTTCCAAAAATTTGTCAATGGGAAGGCGTGATCCAAAAAGGATCTAGAGAAAGACTATCGCAGAAGCAACTCGAGAAGCTTAGAATGGCCTCAGTAGATAGAAAAAGGGAAAAAAATTCAAAGTTCTCAAAACTCAATGAAAGTGGCATCATCGTGAAAAGCACGTCGCAAGATTTTCAACGGCGTAAACGACTCATCAAACAGAGTTACAGAGCGAAAGATATTCACGTTCAAATTTTGTTCAACCTAGCCGAGTCAACAGGGGATGAGTCAGAATCCATAATGATGACATCAGCATCCATATTGATGACGTCGGCATCATTATAGATGACATCATCATCAGTACATATGACATCAACATCCATACAATGTACGTGGCACATGTAGGAGGCGACATCTGTCATGCTGATGTCAGCATGGTGACGTGGAAGCACCAGAGGCTGCCATGTGTCACTTATTTTAGGTTTTTTTGGGTCGATCCGTGGACCAATGAAAAATTGCCACGTGGTAGTCCGTACAACCATGTGGCATACCATACGGTGATGTGGCAGGATTATGTGGAAGCTGAGGTGGCAGACCGTACGTTGATGTGGTAGGTGATTATACAGTTGGTTGGTTTCCACGTGGCCTAGTCATGAGCTGCCATGTGGTAGTGGGAAAATACCCAATGAGGGCTCGAGATCTGAAATTCAAAAATAAAAAAAGAAAGTGGGTCCACCAAATCTGGTGGAACCCTGCCAAATCTGGTGGTCAATGGATATATCTAAACCACTGTTAAAAGTTGGTAGAACCAACATATTCATATATGCATATAAGTTATAACAAACACCCAAAAGGGTAGGCTTGCGAGCTCGATCTCGTGACCTCACCCATTATATCCGCCTTAGATATAGCTCCACCAACCACTAGGAAAAATGGCCCCATTGGTTACAACGCCCGCAAAATTTATTTAAATTTTGAATCCTCTAGTGCACAGGGGGAGGCGCACGGTTTTAGAGACATTTTTGGGGAATTAATTGCAGGTCACGGGGCACAAAAATCGAGACAAAATTTCTCTTGGGCCTAGGAGTGCCATAGTCAGATTGAGGCGTGGAGAAAGTCATTTTTGGGTAATTCGATGCCACGAATTCAATGGTGTTGTCTGTTTTCTTATCTGAGAAAAGATTCTATAGCTTAATTCCAGAATGAGGTATACTTATGTATTTTTCCAATTTATTTTGTTGAGTTAATAAAAAGGCTTACCCATTTGAGAGCAAGACCCATAGACGTAGTCCACCAAGGACGAACTCCATTATCAAGTTTTTTGTTCATATTTGATGCTTATGTATCTTTATTATTGAAATTTTCCTTCTTTAATGATGCAATTTAATTTATTCTCATTTAATACAATTCTTTATAAGTCACTTTGATGAAAATATCCAAGATCACTTCCCCATGCCCACGTGCCAGCTGAAGGTATTCCCTAAAAATGTTGTGCTTGCATGCCAAGATGCCATCTCTTTGGATTTCATCAACGACGATCTCCCCTTGATCTCTATCATTGATCTTTCACCAACTTGAGGAGAGTCATCAATCTGTTTCCAAAATAAGAGAGTTGTTCATATTTCCCCAATGCAAGGATATCCATCGATCTGGGATCGAGAAAAATACTGAAACGACTAAGGAAGTGAAAAAAATTATGTTGACGTCACCCTGGACGCATGGCCAAATTTTTATTGATTCACTCTACCATTGAGGTGGCAAGTAAGTGCAACACATGTCACCTATATTTAGGAATTTTACCTATGTATGTCGCGATTTTCCTGCATCCAAATGGCAGCTTCTAATTGGTCTGACAAGTGCCCTGCTGGCAGTCACTTCATGCATATGTCACCAGGGGCATGCATCCATTCGTCGCTACTTTTCATAGAAGAGAAAAGGTGATGGGTCTTGGGCCATTGATCTCACTTTCCTTTACTAAATCTGGATTGTCCTTTGGATTGGCTTCCATTGGAGTTGTCTAGAGCTAGGAATCATGAGGCACTCTAAAAAAGGAACTCCAATGATCATCGATATGGCGCTACATATAGGATCAGATCTAGACAATTCATTCGAGTTTCTCCATTCAGAGTGATTAAGAGTGAGGTTCAAACAAGACTCCTAAGATTGGACTCTGAAGGGATTCAACAAGACAAATCTAGACCATCCATAAGAAGTCTGAGAATCACTAAGGGCTATTGATCTTTTTGTGGTCGAAAGAAAATTTTGTCTAGGACAAAGATCATCATGCAAACACCATCATGGACACGTGGTGACTTTCTATTGGCCCACATCGCACTTTCGTTGCAAGGAAGTAGGACACGTGTCACCCAGATTTGAGGTTCTTCCTTATGCATCCAACGGGTTCCACATGCCCACACGACAACCTCTGGTTGGGTTTGACGGGGCTCTACTGGAAAGTTGACGTGACATCTTGTTGCGAGACTGTGAGATCTAAGGTTGGATCTTGATCGTTGATCGGGGGGCGAGCTTACTTAAATCTAGGTCGTTGATCGGAGGTGTCTCATCGATGTGGTCTAGGAGATAGGTTTTGAGATGAATCTGAGGAGGGAGACTCCGATGAAGGAGGCTTTAACAAAGAGGACTTCAACACAAAATTGGAACTATTTATCTTGTGCTTTTAATCATAGTCGTTTGATCAGGTTGGATCTTGAATTCTTGCTAGCACTTGGTTTCTTGGTCGCGATCTCCTAATAAGCCCATAGGGTATTGACTTAGCCCATTTCTACGCACGATAAGCCCCTTTTGGATCCCAACGAAACCCTTTTGAACTGCAACAAGCCCCTTTTGGACGTCCGATAAGCACTTGAGGCTTAATTTTTTCCTTATGTGCACAAGGGCATGGATTTTCTTGTTGTTTCTTCATTCTGCCTTAGGAAAATTTGACTCCAAGTTGCACAAAGGCTTCTGAAGCTCGATGTTTTACCACTAAATCGCCTAATCTCAACTTGGCCACTTCGTCAAATCCTCATTTCTGTGATAAGAACAAAAATGGGACTAACAAAATCATTATTAATAAATATAATTAGTATAAAGAAAACTATGCATTTTGGACAATCTCCTCTAAATAAAATTGGTTCAATGCGTAGAGAATTCTACTTGGATATATTGATTCGCTTAAATTAAAATGTTAGACTATAAAAAAAAAAAAAAAATTGGTAATACAATTTTCCACCTATGTATTATTTTTTTCATATAATTATTTTTTAATTTAACATTTGAATTATAGCTAATAAAAATCTTATGTAACATTTTTAATCCAAAAATATATGAAACAAAGTTGAATTATAGTTGATAAAAATCTTATTTAACATTTTTAATCCAAAAATCTATGAAACTATTTTATTTATATTATTAATATTAATGTATTGGGATGAATTATTAACTATAATTAATAAAAATCATATATAACATTTTTAATTCAAGAATTTATGAAACTATTTTTTTTTATATTATTAATATTAATGTATTGGGTTGAATTATTAACTATAATTAATAGAAATTTTATATAAATCATATATAACAATTTTAATTCAAGAATTTATGAAACTATTTTCTTTATATTATTAATATTAATGTATTGGGATGAATTATTAACTATAGTCAATATAAATTTTATATAACATTTTTAATACAAGAATTTATGAAACTATTTTCTTTATATTATTAATAATGAAATAAATTATAATAAATAGAAATCTTATATAACATTTTTAAACCAAAAATCTATAAAATTGTTTTCTTTATATTAATATTATTAATGTATTGGGATGAATTATAATTAATAGAAATTTTAAATAACATTTTAATCCAAAAATCTTTGAAACTATTTTCTTTAGATTATTAATATTGATGTATTGGGATATTAAAAGTTTATATAACTATTTCCTTTATATTATTAATGATGAATGGATACATGTATTAATATTGATGTATTGGGATACACGTAATAATGGTAGTAAATGTTTATGATAATTTACAATATATTATAAATATCAATATACTATATAATATATGTTAATACACTTTAATTGATGTTACACTTTCGTATTTTAATCAATGTTATACTTTCGTAACTTGATGATTGATGATGATGATTAATGTTCACTAAGATCGAATTGGTCTATCGGATCTTAAGAGGGTAAGTGATTACTTGTGATTCTTTAGAATTTTGTTTATGTGTTCGAAAAGCATTAAGAGAATCTTTCAAAGATCACCATACTTTTGTTGAGTTAAGAGGTTAGGAAGGTTGGTAGTGTGATAAATAT
>SNQJ01S0038149.1:2379-18698 GCA_010110895.2 Picea sitchensis | reverse complement strand
TATACTATAAAAATTATAAATCTATAAATCCATTGTTAAGATATAATTGTAGAAATTTATAAATCCATTGTTAAGATATAATTGTTAAATCTATAAATCTATATAATTGTTAATATAGTTTCATTTGCATGTAGAAATATATAAATCCATTGTTAAG
Organism: Picea sitchensis; assembly: GCA_010110895.2. Lineage (NCBI taxonomy): Eukaryota > Viridiplantae > Streptophyta > Pinopsida > Pinales > Pinaceae > Picea > Picea sitchensis. The sequence continues at coordinate 18,541 of SNQJ01S0038149.1, read as the reverse complement.
ATATAATTGTTTAAAACATGTGAAAAGAGGATTAGTTATTAATGTGCAGTTCTAAGAAGCAATTGAAATTATTTTCAAAGGAAGTAATGCAAAGGAAATATAATTGAGGAAGATATGATATGAGAGGAGCATATAAATGTTTCAAAATTCTTATTGGTTCAGATTTATATTATAGCTCTTATTTTTGTGTCATGAAGTGATAATTGCTATGATTGAGCCAACTACATACACATTGTTTTCTACTATGATGTCATATATGTCATATAGGGTAGTGTTTGGACCAAGTCAATATTGCAAAGAATTCAAAAGTATTTTTTCAAGGGGTGATCATGAACCATTTAATATGCAATATTGTACATCACCTTTTCCTTGTGTGGATTTGATATAAGCTCAAACCATGAAATGAAAACTTTGATGAAGAACATAAAAATGTTACATTCAAGGATTAAGTTACCATTGAAGTTGAAAATTAGAATGTGTTGTTCATGTTTTTGAACAAGATCAACATGTGACAACTTTATTTTAGAAGGTGATACTGATTTTTTAGATAAACAAGGACCATACAAGCTAAGACATCTCTCTCAAACATACCGATGGATCTTTGTGTGAAAATATCAATAAGAGTAGAAACATAGAGTACATTTTTTGTTCGAAACACGCTTGGATTTCTAATTATTAGCGTAGAAAAAAAATGAGATATAAACAAATATGAGAAAATTAAAATCCCAAGGACTTTCAAGAATATTGTAGCAAAGAAAATGAAAAATGCACATGTTTGCCACACCTATAAGTGTTGATCTAGATATGTGGATTCTATCATTACAAAGAACAATGATATTTGACATATAATAGGAAGGCAAGGTTCTTTGCTAAAAGTATCAACCTCAACATGAAAATACAATTTGGTTTGGGAAAAAAGATTTATCATTCAGTTTATTTGAGTGGTGGTGAAATTGGTAGTAAGAGGATATGTTATTTCATTCTCTTTATTATTATTATTATTTTCTTTGCAAAGGTAGAGGATTTGTGTGGAAAAGAAAAGAAAAATGTATACCAAATGATTTAGTGTAAAATAATGAAGTTGATATTCTTATGTGTATGTGATTTCTATAAACTATATCTAACTCGAAAGTAGACATGCCAAAAGCACTACAAGTGGCAAGAATTTGTTTTTTATCAAGCATCCATGTTTTTAGCATAAACAATACAAAGAGAATATTGAAAAAATAGAATATAAGAGGTTGGTACTAGAAGAGAGAGAAAAAAAAGTAGAGATATTTGTAAATGTGGCTAGTTGAACAAATGTATTTAGTTGAAGAAAGAATAGAAATGTTGTAATTCGAAATATGTATTTTTGGATGTTAAATTAACATTATGGAGGGATTGTCATGAGAAAGTGTATCTTTTCCTTTCATTTTCCATTTAAATATTAATATTGCATGTCTATATGATTAAGACTATAAACTTGTATCTATTACAACGAAAACGTGTGGAGAGAATTTAAAAGTAAGACCTAGGTGGACTTAAGAACTATTGTAATAGGTTTGATGAGGTGAAGTAATATTCAGAAAAAACTTTGAGAGTCTTGATTTATACCAACCAACAATAATTTACTCTCTCACGTTCATTTAATAAAGTGAATGAAAAGATGGTGCATCAAGAAAATATATTTTTCCAAAGAAAAATTTTCTCAGATTAAATAGAAATTGCACTTTTCATGTGCAAACTACACTTACAACACATTGTAATTGCTATTAAAACATTCATAAAATTCATATACAATAAGCATATAAGCATTCATTTACTTATGACATAAAGAAATACACAAAACAAAAGGAAACATGAGCTAATGAGTAAAATAATCTTAGATACTACTTTTTTCCATTTATTCTCTGTGAACTAATTAGAAGTTGGAAATACAAGATTTCTCAATAGTAGTTCTCATATTCATAAGTTTCTTCATCTCCTTTAAGGGAGATTTAGTTGCAACTACCATACTCAAAGGGACAATCCTAATATCCTTGATGTTTACTCTATCCACTAGAGATGGCCCTAATTCCTGGCCCTAATTCCTCAACTTGTAGTGGTAGGCATAAAACCCAAGAGGGACCATCCATGCAAACAAAATGTGAAGGGTACCGGTCCATTCAACCAAAATGTGAAAGAGTTTGGTGACTCTATGAAATGAATCATGATGGAGTACACATGAATTTTAAAATTAAAAGTTTCAATCTCCATATAATATAAACAAATGAAAGTTTAAAAAAATTGGAAATTGGTTCATACCTATTCTTAATGCTCTATATTAATTAATGAAATTGATCTATAAAACATTTAAATTTTTATAATAGGACGAATAGAAAGAATATAAATACTAATATATCTAAAATTTTATAATAGAAAAACATCAATGATAGAAATAAACATAGAAATATTATAAATAGAAATAGGTTTCCAATTCATTAGATAATAAATAATAATAATACTAATAATACTAATATATGGTTGGTATTGTGAGGTAAGATGATCATGATTATGGGGAATCACTTTGTAACTAGCTCTTTGAAACTCTGAAGTACCAACCTTATATCAATGGCATCCACCGCTAGAGGTGGTGTTTCCCCCTTCTTTCAGAATGCGGTAGTTGATAGCAGCCACCACCCAACTCACCAGATGCCAGAATCTTCTAAGATCTTGACTAATGTGGTTGCGAATCAAAACAAGGATATCTCAGAGATCCCTACTCCAATGGAAGAGGAACATCAGGTAGATCCCAATCAACATTCCTTAGGGGATCCAAATATGAATTCAAAGACATATTCAAAGAACAGGGTGTCTGAATGTATTCCTAAAACAACATAAACTCCCCATTATGAAACCCAACTTCCAACATTGGCACAACACATCCAATTCATATAATATCATGCTCTTGTATGCAAATTTATGGGAGTATGGCCTTCAGATAAGGCCCTCCAATGGTGGATCAAAACTCGATGGAAATGTAAAGGAGATGTTGACCTCAAGCTGGGATCCAAGGGATTCTTCACAATGGTTTCTAATCTGGATAAAGAACAAGAAAGAATATTTCAAGGAGGCTCGTATTTCTTCAATTCGGCAAGTATTTATGTTTGAATATGGAAATAAAAATTTAGTACAAAGAAGGAGAAATTTAAAGTAGCCCCAGTTTAGATTAGACTTTAATCCCTTCCCCAAGTATATTGGCACCTAAATATTTTTTAAGGTATTGGGAACACCTTGGGATCCTTTGTCGGAATTGTTGATGAAACGCTCTAAGGTAAATATACTTCTTATTTTGAAATTTACATTTATCTGGATGTTTCAAGAGCCCTACCAGCCTCAATAGGTCTTATATTTCAGGATACAGAATGGATCCAAACTATGCATTATGAGTGTATCCCCTTCAGGTGTCGTAAATTACATGAACAGGACCACTTGTTCAGAGACTTCCCTTAAAACAAAATCCCAGACCCACCCAAAGTGAAGACATAAAAGGATGTTGAAGGATTTGAAAATTTTCCTACCAAGAGGAAAACCCTAAGGAAATCTGTACAATAACCAACTCCTAAAGGTCCCTGAATGAGTAGTAGTTTCACAAAGCTAGCTACAATGGAAGAACAAGGGACGATTAGCCAGATTGAAGGAACCCATAAATATACCAAGGAGAACCAACCCAAGAGGAATCTCTGGACACTAGTCTCATATACCAAACAACATGGGAACTCATATGAAGTTCACCATCAGACCATCCCCATTCAAAAATACACGTATGCGGAAATAAAACTCACAATGGACAACAAAGCAGATCTGGAAGCCATCGAAGATATGGAATTAGAGGAACTAGATCTTCAAAGTATAACAACAACATATGAAAGGAAAGAATTCCACGAAATACCTGAAAAGAAAATGCATCTCCTAAAGTAAACATTTCTTAAATCAAAGCATAAGGAAAAGTCAATGGGCACTCCAAAAGGTAAACATTCAAATTCCTCTTCTCTAGGAATTAAAATTTCTACAGCTAAAGAATCAGTGAAATCAACTAAAGAGGATAAAAAGAGAGTTCAACCTTCTAACAAGCAATTGCTTCATGAGTTAGGAGAACTTCTAGTGAATTCAGGTAGAATAAAAAGCATGGTGGAAAAAATTTCCTCCCCACCAAACCCTTCCCAATGAAAGTAATATCCTGGAATATTAGAGGTCTCAATGGCCTTACTAAACATAGAGCTCTTAAAACTATATTCATGGAAGAAAAACGCTCACTTCTAATGATCCAAGAAACCAAGTGTTCAATAGAATCAATGGTAAAAATAGCCTCTAAATGTTGGAATGGGTGCAACTGTGTAGCCTCAAATGCAGTTGGAGCATCTGGAGGATCAGAAATTTTATGGACCCCCTTAGAAATTACTCTCTTAGACTTCTTTGCAATGAGACATTCCCTCTCATCTAATTTCCAATTCCTAGGATTAGATTAGACTAGACTAGTAAAAAATGCCTATGGGCCACAAATTCTATCAGATAAACTGGCCTTTATCCAATCCTTATTAAATCTCAACCCTCTTCCCTTTTATCACCCCTGGATTTTGGGAGGGTATTTAAATATTATCTCATCTCTCTCAGAGAAGCAAGGGGGAGTTTCCTGACTGAAACACGATTAAATTTGTTTCAAGGAGATGACAAATGACCTCAATTTGAGTGATTGGAACCCCATTAATGGAATTCATACCTAGAACAATCATAGAAAAGGTACTCAATATATTTCCTCTCGGCTAGATAGATTTCTTCTCTCTGAATCTCTTCTTCACCTAGAATTCACTATTGAAATATCCATTCTCCTGTACAAGGGGTTTGACCACTATTCTATAAGCCTCTCTATAGATATACCTATTAACCCAAAGAATCGAACCTTTCGATTCGAACCAATTTGGATAAATAACAAGTCGATCTAGGAGAAATTTGAAGGATGGTGGAAAGATGTAGTTATTCCCTCAGGATCTCCTATCTTTCGTCTGCAACAACTCCTGAAGAATATGAAAAGAAAGTTAAAAATTGGAATAAAGAGGAGTTTGAAAATATATTCATAGATAAACATCAATTAACATAGGAAATGAAATAACTTCAACAACAAATGATCACAAATGGTCGCACATATGAAAGCATAGAAAGATAATCTAGCATAAGGGCACAAATTTCCATCAGAGAGGATTAGGAGGAAAAACTGTGGAGACAGAAATCCAGAGTACAATGGATCAAAGAAGGGGAAAGAAATAATTTTTTTTTCCATAACTCTATCCTTCAACATAGGAACAAGAACAAAATTACCTCGATCGGGGATTGCAAAGAGAATTTCCTGTTCAAACATAGGGACATAGGAACTGAATTAGTGAAATATTATAGTGCTATGATAACATAACCATAGAAGGATTGGAAAGAAGAAGTCCAAAATATAACTCAATATATCCCCCAAATGGTGACGTCAGACTACAATGAAGCTCTGATGAGGGAAATTACTATGTAGGAGGTGGAACATGCCATAATGGAAATTACCAAAGGTAAATCTGCATGCCCAGGTGGTTTTACTACTGAATTGTTTCATGTTTGTTGGCATGTGATTAAACAGGAAGTTTTGGAAGCAGTCAAAGATTCAAGAATATTTCAAAATATCCTCCTAGCCCTTAGCTCTACCTTCCTAACCCTGATCCCCAAAGAGAAAAAGGGGAAAGACCCCAACAAGTTCTGACCTATAGCCCTGTGCAATTTTATATATATAATTATCTCTAAAGTCATTCATAATCATCTAAACCCCCTCCTCCCCCTATTGATCTTTTAAGAACAGTCTAGTTTCGTGGAGGGATGCCAAATCTTAGACAATATCATTATGTCCCATGAGCATATCCATTATGTACATACCTCACACAAACCTGGCCTTCTAATCAAATTGGACTTAGCCAAATCATATGATAGTACTAGCTCATACTATATATCAAGTGTTCTTCCAGCCTTCGGCTTTGGCCCTAGGTGGGTTAAGTGGATCATGTCCTCAATCAATTCCTCTTTTTTCTCGATTATGGTAAATGGCTCTCCATTAAGGAGACCCCTTATCCCCTTTCATGTTCATCTTATTAGTCGAAGGCCTGGTTCTATCGATACAAGCAGTAGCAACTTAGGTAAAATGGAAAGGCATAAATCTTCACGGAATAGAGAAACTAGCTACCCATCAACAATTTGTGGATGATACAATGCTTATGACGACCCCTACCATATGAGAATATCTCCAAATTAAGTAATTCTTAACTAAGTTCTTAGAAGCCTCGGGCACGCTAATAAACCAAATTAAATCTCATTTGTTTTTCTTTAATACTTCCCTCGAGTGAAAACCCACCTAACTGAGATTTTGGGGTTTCAATATAGCAATATATGTGCTAAGTAATTAAGAGATTAACCCTTGTGAAATCGGTCCTCCAAACTATGCCTATATATCACTTCTTTGTCTTAGCATCCCTAAGTCTATCCTGAAAGAGACATGGGGGATTTATCGAATGTTCCTATGGGGGGGAACCAAAGAAAGGAAAAAGAGGGCTCTGGTCTCCTGGTACTCTCTATAAAATCCCAAGATGACAGGAGGACTAGGTTTGTGAGACCTAGAAATTCCAATTCAAGTTCTAGCAGAAAAATTATGGTGGTGTTGGATCACAACCCAGATATCCCAATGGGCGCAACTATGGAAGAAAAAATACGCCAGTGACGAACAAGAAGGAAAATTAATCTGTATGCAAAATTCCCCAAGCAGATCCACCATTTGGAACATGGCTTGGAACAATAGAGGTTTGATCCAAAATAATAGTTTTTGGGAACTCGAGAATGGACATGAGCCATTGTTTTGGGAGGATTCATGCCAACAATCACCAAAATGGTTAGAGAAGGCAACACTCGAAAGTATCAAGGAAGAAATGAAGAGGAAAGGGAAAACAAGGGTGGCACATTATTGGTCCTCTGGGGAAAATCAACATGGGTGGTTCAAGTGGATCCCCAAGGAAGAGTGGGAAGGAGAAAATGACCCATAAACCCTAAGTAGATTCTGGGAGGACCTCATCAACAGGAGAATCAAGGTTATCCCCAAGGAAGACCACATTAGTTTCAAGGTTATCCCCAAGGAAGACCACATTAGTTGGGGCTAGACAACAAGGGATACCTTCTTAATAAAATAGGAATACTCTTTAGCAGTTGACTTCCACAATGAACCCAAACTAAATATTTGGAAGATAATATGGGAAAAAACGTTATGGCCTAAAATTTCTACCTTTCTTTGGCTTCTAATTCAGAACGAGACTTTGACCTAGGATAACCTTTGGAAAAAAGGATTCCAGGGTCCCTCTCGTTGTTTTCTCTACATAGCTCAAGCAGAGACTATTGAACAGATGCTCAATGGGTGCTCTTGGTTCAACTATTTATGGGATCAGTTGGAGATACTGTTTCAGAGACTAGGACACAACATACTTTCCATATCCTCAACCTTGGAAGAATGGCCAACCAACATAACTCAGAATCCCATAGTGAACTTCCTATGGGGGATTCTCCGAGGTTTTCTACTGTGGGAGACATGAAAAGAGTGCAACAAAATAATATTTAGAAACTAATAACATAACCCATAAATAATATGGAAAAGAATTCTCAAAAATACCCAGGAAACAATAACAGCTCAACCTTGGAGGGATGACCACTGGAACTCCAATTAATACGAGACATATATTCTTAAGATCTTCACAGTTAGTAGGAGCTCATTTCTGGTCCTCCTAAATCCATCTATCCCAAGGGCATCATCTCCCTCAAGCTGGTCTCCACCACCCCATGAATTTATTAAGTTAAATTTTGGCAGGGCTGCGAAAGGAACCTCAACAAGAAAGGGATGGGAGGTTCCTTTCGAGTTAATACAGGAAAGATGATTAAAACTTACGTTGGGAACCTAGGCTCTACAAGCAACAACAAAATGGAACTCTTAGTGTTGGAAGAAGGTCTTCAAATATCTAAGGCAAATGGCTAGGATATAGTGGTAGTAGAAGGGAATTCAAAGGTGATAATTAACATGATGAAGCACATTCAAAGAGAATCGTCAGTATTGAAGATTGTGAATAGTTTGCGCCTTGAAACACATCGCGAACGCATGGCAGATATAATCCAACACATTTAGGTTATTATTCCATGCCATGTGATGAGGAAAACCAACAAGTTGCCAGATTGGCTAGCTAATGAGGGAGTTAACCTAGTCGACAACAGATGGGATAAAGCATTGAACCCAATTTCAGGAAACAGAAGGGAAGCCATCTCTTTGGCACTAAAATTGAATGAATGGCCCCTCCCATATGGGGTGTCTATCACAAGAACTGAGGAAATGGAGGACCCCAAGGACATCAGAGAAGATGTGCCAGAGGCCAGCAAGGCTTCCTGCATTATTTGTCAGGACTTATGGCAGAGAGATGCGACATGGATAGTTCACCAGGGGCACAGTGTAATGGTACTTCCAACCAACCTAGGATTAAACAATCATGAGCTGGAGCAGACAGTTGGCGTCGAGGTTTGTAGGACATTCAATAAAAATAATAAAGAGTGGTGGAACCCTATAGAAGGAAAAATGAATGAGGAAGGGGGATAATCTCTAAGCCAAGATCATTCTCATGTGCAGACAACAACCTTCACATGGAAGGGCTCCCAAGATACGCGTGGCGCGGATAGTCACCAAATTCTCCGTAGGGGGGGAGATTAATTCCATTTATCATGAGAGGAAATATAGCAACTCAGGGGATCTTTACCTCTGTCATAATGGCTAAGTCCTTTTTCCACCCTCGAAGTGTTAAAATAGGAGCTTTGAGACTTAACCATATCCGTAGGAGACTGCCTCAGCGCCGGGGGTTTTCCAGGTCTGATAATAAGGGATATTTCCAGAATTGGAGGGAAATTGGGAATGCCACCCTTAGAGGTGGTGGGAGGAGTCGAGTGAGTGCAGAAACCTAGGGTATAATGGCCCCGCGACAAGGTTATCTGAGAGGATATCGCAGGGGAGGCTATTCACTGGTTAATAATATTTGTCTACAATCGGATATCGTGGTTCCATCTTCACAGGTGCAACATGAAGCTTATGATCACGTGAAAATCAACTTCTTCGCAACAATTCCTACCCATTTACAAGAACACTTGGAAGAGGCCAAGGGTATTGTTAGACAAGATCAGATTATGATAACGGACCAGGAGGTGATAGAGGTAGTTAGCAAATGGATTTCTGACACGGGTACGCCTAGGTCGCGTGAAACTAAATATTGGAAAACCGTTGAGCTCTACTGTCAGATACAAATCCTCTTGGGGAAAATTCTCCAAAGCAGAGAGGAAGCTCATAATACCATGAAGCTCCAATTATATGTAATCCATATGATGATGAGAGAAGTGTTATCACATCTTCCCTCATCTAGCTCAGTTGTGACTTCCTCGGCTTGTCACAACATGGCCAATTCGGCCCCTAAGAAAACCAAGGATCGTTCTGTCAGACGTCCATGTCTTTGATTAGCTGATGTGGCCATGTTGTTTTTGGTTTTCATTAATCAACACACTCAAATCTTGTAGTCTTTTCTTTTTTAGATGTCCTTTAGAAGTTTTGGTTTTTTAGTTTATAATTCAAAATATTAGACAAACAATGTGGACTTAGAACCTTCTTTCCTGTTGTTGGCCTGGTTTCCCTAGTAACATGTCAACAAATTAGACTTTTTTTGTAAATATTTAAAAGATCAATATTAGTTTTGTGTGCTTACCAATATATATATATATATATATGGGATTGCATAATAGTCTAATGAATTGTAAAAATAAATTAAAATTCAAAATGATGGGTAACAATTAAAATGTACACTTAAAATGAAAAAGCATTAATAATTATATTGGCATGTTCAAACTATGATAAATGATTTATAAAAATAAAAGTACAAGTCAAAATGATGAATAAAATTAAAATGCATAAAAAATGAATTAATAATTGCATTGGCATGTTCAAACTATAAAAGGAAAAAAAAATATTGTAAATGAGCATGTTCAAATTATAAGAAGAAAAGAAAGTATTGTAAATATAACTAGTTCAAAGAAAAAGAATATCCATATATACCCATAAACTGAAAAAGAGAATTAAATTGACATTAAAATTTCTATTTGTATTTCAAATTTAAAATTATAAATATTAACTATTTTCAATATAATTTATTTATTAAAAACAACAAAGATATATATGTTTATATGGTAAAAAAATTTGTATTAAAAAATATTTAATTCACTTTCATATATATAATTATAATCGTTACACATTTGACAAAGGCCATGACATGACATGGAAATAAACTACCAAAATCACATGATATTTTGGGGAGATTAATTTATTATGAAGTATTCAGCAATAAACATTCCATATTTTCTAGGAGGATGCGTTAATTTTAGCTTTGCCATGAGCCTATTTGAAAATAAAAGAATATGTTAGCGTAAAGCTTCAAAATCAGAAAAAATTGAAAGAAGAATATGTATTAATTAATTATATTTTGAAATATAAAAGATTGGAAAAAGTGAATCTGAAATATATTTAAATATAGAAACATTTAAAAAATATTTAATTTACTTTCATATATATAATTATAATCTTTACACATTTGACAGAAATAAATGACCAAAATCACATGATATTTCAACTTTCACACCATAGAAAGAGTGCATGGCCAATCAAGAACTTGATTTAAAGGAAGGAAAACAGGTTTTATGAGAAGTGAAATTTATTGGAAGATCATAGTTTTTTTCATTTTAATTAAATTAATGTTTTGTTTGACAATTTTCTTATACTAATAAAATATAATTAGTATTAAAGCTTTTTAAAACAATTTTTTAGAATTTTTTATAAATGTTATTAATTAAACATTTGTTAAAATTTAGAAGTGAAATACTTAGTTAAATAATTTATAAAGTTTCATAATTCAATTACATAATAAATATTAATTACGTCGAAAGGTGTATATCTATTGATAATGGGCAGATTTAATAGAGGTTTAGTGCTTAATAAGTTTTCTATGGACAGGATTAAATATGGCTGGAATATTCTTAATAGTCACACAAAATAAATGGTTGTGATTTCAATTATTAACTTCTTAACTATTATAAAAACATCCGTTTATATGTTTACTTCCTAACTATTATAAAGACATCGAAGATGATGAAAATGACAGGCGTAATAAACAACGAAGCACGAATCCTAATTCTAGTTTGTATTATATCAGTGCTTTTGAAGGAGAGGGGGTTCGTGAGCTGAGCTTTTACAAGCTTAAGTTAAATAATGAGAACAGCAGGAGGATCGAACAAGAGTCGGAATGGAATGTATTTTGGCATACGTGGATTCCTGCTGCTTTTCCAGAACGCGTTGAAGTTGACGCAAAAAAAGTTGCGTCCGAAATGTTTTCGGAATGGGGGGAATGGACGTTCAACATTGACAACGGTGTGGATATCGAGGCCATCAAGCTGGCGCCAAAGGGCGCTCTCTACGTATACAGTTTATTAGCACGCTTATGGTAGCACTCTTATCTAAAAGTGCTAATGCCAACAAGACACTTGAGTGAAATCCGAAAGGAGGCTCTATGGATACAATGGAACTCTAATTTAATAAATTTAATAAATTGTATATTCAAAGAAAAGGGTGTCTGAATGTATTCCTAAAACAACATAAACTCCCCATTATGAAACCCAACTTCCAACAATGGCGCAACACATCCAATTCATATAATACCATGCTCTTATATGCAAATTTATGGGAGTATGGCCTTCAGATAAGGCCCTCCAATGGTGGATCAAAACTCGATGGAAATATAAAGGAGATGTTTACCTCAAGCTCGGATCCAAGGGATTCTTCACAATGGTTTTTAATCTGGCTAAAGACTAGGAAAGAATATTTCAAGGAGGCTCGCATTTCTTCAATTCGGAAGGTATTTATGTTCGTATATGTAAAAAAAAAATTAGTACAAAGAAGAGAAATTTAAAGTAGTCCCAGTTTGGATTAGACTTTAATCCCTTCCCAAAGTATATTGGCACCTAAATATTTTTGAAGGTATTGGGAACACCTTGGGATCCTTTGTCCGAACTGCTGATGCAACGCTGTAACGTAAATATACTTCTTATTTTGAAATTTGTGTTTATCTGGATGTTTCAACAGCCCTACCGGCCTCGATAGGTCTTATATTTCAGGATACAGAGTGGATCCAAACTATGGATTATGAGTGTATCCCATTCAGGTGTCGTAAATTACATGAACACGAACACTTGTTTAGAGACTTCCCTTAAAACAAAATCCCAGACCCACCCAAAGTGAAGCCAGAAAAGGATGTCGAAGGATTTGAAAACGTTTCTACCAAGAGGAACACCCTAAGGAAATCAGTACAATAACCAACTCCTAAAGGTCCCCGAATGAGTAGTAGTTTCACAAAGCTAGCTACAATGGAAGAACAAGGGACGATTAGCCAGATTGAAGGAACCCAGAAATATACCGAGGAGAACCAACCCAAGAGGAATCTCTGGACACCAGTCTCATATACCAAACAACATGGGAACTCATATGAAGTTCACCATCAGACCATCCCCATTCCAAAAGACACGTATGAGGAAATAAACTCATAATGGACAACAAAGCAGATCTGGAAGCCGTCGAAGATATGGAATTAGAGGAACTGGATCTTCAAAGTATAACAACAACATATGAAAGGAAAGAATTCCACGAAATACCTGAAAAGAAAATGTAGCTCCTAAAGTAAACATTTCTTAAATCAAAGCATAAGGAAAAGTCAATGGGCACTCAAAAAGGTAAACATTCAAATTCCTCTTCTCTAGGAATTAAAAATTCTACAGCTAAAGAATCAGTGAAATCAACTAAAGAGGATAAAAAGAGAGTTCAACCTTCTAACAAGCAATTGCTTCATGAGTTAGGAGAACTTCTGGTGAATTCAGGTAGAATAAAAAGCATGGCGGAAAAAATTACCTCCCCACCAAACCCTTCCCAATGAAAGTAATATCTTGGAATATTAGAGGTCTCAATGGCCTTACTAAACATAGAGCTCTTAAAACTATATTCATGGAAGAAAAACCCTCACTTCTAATGATCCAAGAAACCAAGTGTTCAATAGAATTAATTGTAAACCAAGAGCACCCATTGAGCATATGTTCAATAGTCTCTGCTTGAGCTTTGTAGAGAAAACACCGAGACGGACCCTGGAATCCTTTTTTCCAAACGTTATCCTAGGTCAAAGTCTCGTTCTGAATTAGAAGCCAGAGAAAGGTAGAAATTTTAGGCCATAACAATTTTTCCCATATTATCTTCCAAATATTCAGTTTGGGTTCATTGTGGAAGTCGACTGCTAAAGAGTATTCCTATTTTATTAAGAAAGTCCCCCTTGTTGTCCAGCCCTTGGGATCTCCTATCTTTTGTCTGCAACAACTCCTGAAGAATATGAAAAGAAAGTTAAAAATTGGAATAAAGAGGAGTTTGGAAATATATTCATAGATAAACATCAACTAACATAGGAAATGAAATAACTTCAACAACAAATGGTCGCACATATGAAAGCATAGAAAGATAATCTAGCATAAGGGCTCAAATTTCCATCAGAGAGGATTAGGAGGAACAACTGTGGAGACAGAAATCCAGAGTACAATGGATCAAAGAAGGGGAAAGAAATAAAAACTTTTTCCATAACTCTATCCTTCAGCATAGGAACAATAACAAATTACCTCAATCGGCGATTCCAGAGGGAATTTCCTGTTCAAACATAGGGACATAGAAACTGAATTAGTGAACTATTATAGTGCTATGATAACATAACCATAGAAGGATTGCAAAGAAGCAGTCCAAAATATAACTCAATATATCCCCCAGATGGTGACGTCAGACCACAATGAAGCTCTGATGAGGGAAATTACTATGTAGGAGGTGGAACATGATATAATGAAAATTACCAAAGGTAAATCTGCATTCCCAGATGGTTTTACTATTGAATTGTTTCATGTTTGTTGGCATGTGATTAAACGGGAAGTTTTGGAAGCAATCAAAGATTCAAGAATATTTCAAAAGATCCTCCCAACCCTTAACTCTACCTTCCTAACCCTGATCCCCAAAGAGAAAAAGGGGAAAGACCTCAACAAGTTCTGACCTATAGCCCTGTGTAATTTGATATAGAAAATTATCTCTAAAGTCATTGATAATCGTCTGAAACCCCTCCTCCCCCTATTGATCTTTCAAGAACAATCTGGTTTCGTGGAGGGATGCCAAATCTTAGATAATATCATTATGTCCCATCAGCATATCCATTCTCTAAATACCTCACATAAACCCGACCTTCTGATCAAATTGGACTTAGCCAAATCATATGATAGTACTAGCTCGGACTATATCTCAAGTGTTATTCTAGCCTTTGTCTTTGGCCCTAGGTGGGTTAATTAGATCATGTCCTCAATCAATTCCTCCTTTTTCTCGATTATGGTAAATGGCTCTCCATTAAGGAGACCCCTTATCCCCTTTCCTCTTCATCTTATTAGTGGAAGCCCTAGTTCTATCGATACAAGCAGTAGCAACTTAGGGAAAATGGAAAGGCATAAATCTTCATGGAGCAGAGAAACTAGCTACCCATCAACAATTTGTGGATGATACAATGCTTATGACGACCCTTACCATATGAGAATACCTCCAAATTAAGTAATTCTTAACTAAGTTCTCAGAAGCCTCGGGCATGCTAATAAACCAAATTAAATCTCATATGTTTTTCTTTAATACTTCCCCCAAGTGCAAACCCACCTAATTGAGATTTTGGGGTTTCAATGTAGCAATATATGTGCTAAGTACTTAGGAGATTAAACCTTGTGAAATCATTCCTCCAAACTATGCCTATCTATCACTTCTCTGTCTTAGCATCCCTAAGTCTACCTTGAAAGAGATATGGGGGATTTATCGAACGTTCCTATGGGGGGGAACCAAAGAAAGGAAAAAGAGGGCTCTGGTCTCCTAGTATTCTCTATAAAATCCCAAGCTGACCGGAGGACTAGGTTTGCAAGACCCAGAAATTCTAAGTCATTTCTAGCAGAGAAATTATGGTGTGTTGGATCACAACCCAGATATCATTGGGCGCAACTATGGAAGAAAAAATACGCCAGTGACGAACAAGAAGGAAAATTAATCTGTATGCAAAATTCCAGAAGCGACTCCACCATTTGGAACATGGCCTGGAACAATAGAGGTTTGATCCAAAATAATAGCTTTTGGGAACTCAAGAATGGACATGAGACATTATTTTGGGAGGATTCATGCCAACAATCACCAAAATGGTCATAGAAGGCAGCACTCAAAAGTATCAAGGAAGAAATGAAGAGGAAATGGAAAGCAAGGGTGGCACATTATTGGTCCTCTGAGGAAAATCAACATGGGTGGTGCAAATGGATCCCCAAGGAAGAGTGGGAAGGAGAAAATGACCCATAAACACTAAGTAGATTCTGGGAGGACCTCATCAACAGGAGATTCAAGGTTATCTCCAAGGAAGACCACATTAGTTGGGGCTGGACAACAAGGGGGACTTTCTTAATAAAATAGGAATACTCTTTAGCAGTCGACTTCCACAATGAACCCAAACTGAATATTTGGAATATAATATGGGAAAAATTGTTATGGCCTTAAATTTCTACCTTTCTTTGGCTTCTAATTCAGAACGAGACTTTGACCTAGGATAACCTTTGGAAAAAAGGATTCCAGTGTCCTTCTCGGTGTTTTCTCTACAAAGCTCAAGCATAGACTATTGAACATATGCTCAATGGGTTCTCTTGGTTCAACTATTTATGGGATCAGTTGGAGATATTGTTTCAGAGGCTGGGACACTACTTTCCATATCCTCAACCTTCGAAGAATGGCCAACCAACATAACTCAGAATCCCATAGTGAAATTCCTATGGGGGATTCTCCCAGGTTTTCTACTATGGGAGACATGAAAAGAGCGCAACAAAATAATATTTAGAAACTAATAACATAACCCATAAATAATATGGAAAAAAATTCTCAAAAATACCTAGGAAACAATAACAGTTCAACCTTGGAGGGATGACCACT
>SNQJ01S0038148.1:61716-72568 GCA_010110895.2 Picea sitchensis | reverse complement strand
CTTGTTTGGCTTGTTTGGGGGTCTTTTTCAGGGAGTTTTGTCCCAATTTTTTTTGCATCCTATAGGAGGTTGGTAAGGACTTAAATTTGAATTGAAAACAAGGTTTTTGATTCATTTTTGTCTCCCTTTTATCCCTTGTATTGCGTCACTATAAAACTAGTCTTGCTCTCAGGATCTCAGTTTCATGGTCATTGTTGTGGTCATCTTTGAAAATTGAGTTTGTATTTGAGTTTGATACTTTTATTTTGTGATTTCCTTGGATTTTTCAAACATAAAACCACAAAACTTGATTTCTTTTATCATCTTTTGTTAGTTTTTTCTTTGGTAGAAAGAAGAAGAAAATGAAAAAAACCCTAGTTTGTTGCTAGTTAGGTTTCTTTCTTTCTCATGCATTGTTTTGCTTTATATTTGAAAAAGAAAAAGATATTAGCATAGGATTTTGTTTTCTTCTCATCTTGAAATCGTTTCAAAGGAAAAATAATAAGAGCATCCTTTTGTTTGCTTCTTTTTCTTTTCTCAAAAGGCTACTTTATGCATTTTGCATCATAACGAGAAAATATTACATTTTAGGGTTTGAAGGATTGTCCATGCATTTTTATTTTTTGAAACTCTTTTTCTTTGAAGAATTAGTGTAAAGTTTTATTTTCCAATGTTCTTATAAGTTTCAATTTTTCAAGAGTCTCAGAAAACATTTGTTTCACTTCCATATCCTTTGAGTAAAGAACAACAACTAAAATGAATGCTAAACTTAAGATGTACTAGAGTTTGTTTCTAGGGTTCACCAACAAGTTTAGGGTTAGAGCCTTGGATTAGGATTGGAGAGATAACTCTCCAAGGCCCATAAAAAAAAATAGGAGTCTAAGATAGGGTGAATCAAAATCTAATTTTCGTATAAGTATAGTCGAGACCCTCCTCTAATACATGAGTTAAACATGAGGTCGCATAAGGAAGAGTCAAGGAGATAACCCCACTTAGGCTTGACCAATCATTTCTCTAGTGCCCATACCTACTTGAGAGGAAGTACTTTCTAAGCTTTGATATTTTTGCGCTACCCACATGTTTGATCCCGACTGTCGACTATACCCCTTGGATGTTGACTGTGAGTTGGTATCCTTAGTTGTTTTTCCTCGTTATCACAGAGGTGACTACAGGGGGTTTCTTGTGCTACCTGAGGCAGATGTCCTATCAAACTATTATTATCCCTAGTGGGTGCCCCACGAAGTGAGGTTTAATTTCACTAGGTAGGGATAGTAAGTGGAGGTCGGGGTAACTGCTTCTCACTCCTTCATTCATCGGTTGTGGGAATTGATCAACCTGTGCCAATTTTTGGAAGGTCCCCTTCCACTTTTTCATTTCTTTGGAGTCAAGACCTTATACACTTGGGATAAAGTTGTGGAGAAGTCGTTTATTTGCGATGTTTCTTTTAGGACTCTTTAGTGGAGAGATGCTTTGTATAGTTGGATTAAGGTTGTGTTAGTATCACCATTTTTGGATCGTTGATTCAAGGCGGTCGACCAATTGCTCTCCTGGTCGGGAAGGACCTTGGTATTTCTCTTGAAAGTGTGGAGCTAACTCCTAGAAGGCATGGGTTTTTATACCATTGGTTCACTAGAGTCAGTGCGTGAGAATTTTTCAAATGTGAACAATCCCACAAGGGATGAACCTATGCATAAGAATGTCATGGCCAAAGTTCTTGAGGATAACAACCAAGGGACTCCTTCCCAATGATATTCTTGTGATTTTCCTTTCTTTGGAAACGTTGGTTCCCCCTTGATGGCCACTTTTAACATTCATGGGTTGAATTTAGGACTACCAGCTTGGTTGTGGACCAATCCAAATGTCCCAAATTCTCTTGATTCTTCTCAGATAAGCACCTTATGTCATGGGCATTGAGTGGATGCTGATCCTTTATCTTCTACATTCACGAAGTCTACTTATCCCCCTTATCTGTATTCTAATGAAATTATAGCTACTAGTAACCAAAAGTCTAAAAGGAATAGGAGAGGAACAGTAAGAAGAAGAAGAAGTCACCAACCTTTGTTAGTGATGTTGGAGACGTGGCACTAGTCATTGCAAGTCATGATGGGGTAAAAGGTCCAGTCCCTACAAATAAGACCAGAGTCCACTTACCATCCTTTGCAAGTCATGCCTAGATCCTGAAACCAACCTATGTTATTCATGGTGGAGACGTTCCAATAACCTCTACGAGTCATGCTGGGGGAAAGAAATCATCCTTTGCGAGTCATGTTGGGAGCACAAGTCCAATCATTGCAAGTCATATTGGTATTAATTCACTAACCTATGTGATTCAGACCCCCCCTTCTCTCCTAAGGACTACGCAACCTCCCAGTCTAGGATCGATCAAGAAACTAAGTCTGATTGACTCTTTGGCCCTCAAGAACCTCAAATCCACTTAACAAACCCTCTTTCCCTTAAAGCACAAGTTATATGGAGCCCACGGCTTTCTCCTTAATGCTTTTAAGATTTGGCGCATTGAGGCACTAGATCTCCTGGTTAATCCCCTCCCTTTATGTGACTGAGTTTGTGACCAGTCGCATAATCGAAAGGAGCGTCGTGACTTTGGGTATCAGGAATTTGCCTGCGAGTCACTTTGACTCTCCCAAATTCTGAAATCTCGAAAAGAGCCTAGCGCATGCTATCCCCTCTATTCCCCTTCATCGATGTGACCCTTCGCTATCACTGTGGGCCAATATTCGAGCACTTTGTGATTTCGCGTCTCGTGAGTTCATGCTTCACGAATCGTCTCCCTAGATGCTCAACGATCCAGATCTCTTCTCGAACCGACGGATCAAATTGACTCTTCGCGGTTTCGGGTTTCGCGAGTTCCCAGAAATCTTACCTATGATTTCTTGAGTTGCGAAGTCCCAACCAAACCAGATCTGTGGTCCAAATTCCTCCTTGAATCAACGACTATGATCTTTTCATGATTTCACGATTCACGAGTTATTGTAACTCGACCTTTGACTTCTTTGAGTCACGAGTCAGCGAAATGTTGAGCTCCCGCCATGTGTCCTCCTTGACGATGGACAGTCTCGATGATTTCAGAACGATCAACGGTTGTGATCTTCTCGCGATTTCGCATTTTTTGAATTCTCACAACTTTAGTCTTTGACCTTTCCACCCTGTGAGTTAGCGAAATGTTGATCTCTGCTATGTGTCCTATCTTGATGGACAGTTCCGATGATTTTGGAATTTTTTGACCTCGTTCTTCTTGTGTACGTTCAAAGATTTAATGTTAGTGCACTTTACTTTGATCAGACGATTATGAACCATTTGCACTCATATCGAATGGTTGAGATATTTCCTCCTCTTTACTTGCTCCTCATTGTCTAGACGCTGATCGGATGGTCCAGATCTTCCCTCTGAGCTAAAACCTTCTTCAGACTTAGAAGATTTTCGAAAGGATTTAAAGGCTTTGACATTTAGCCTTCCTCGGAGTCCATTTCTTGGATCTCGTTTGCGCTTCTTGGAAAGTGATACTCCTCCTAAGCTTGATATCTCCAAAGATTTCGATCTCTGAGGCACTTCTTTCTTTTATGGGAAATTTGTCAAACTTAGATCTAAAGGTTCTTGGAAAGAATCCTTTCTCGCCCTCCTGACGTTCTTCCTCTCTTGTCCTTCAACTTCTTTACGGAGTCATTTCAACTATTCGTCAAATTCCAGGTCTGTACACTCCTTGCAACAAATCTTTACACAAGATTCGAGTTCTTGCGACGAATGTGCACTCCTTGTGGCAGTCGCTTTACACTTCCTACAAAGAAATTCTTATGTTATTTCTTCTGAGCTTTACGAGTCGAAACAGACCCTGACAACGCACGCCTTGCAGACTATGTGCACACCTTGCGCTAGCTCAGGAAGAAAAGTGATTTAAATTCTTATGCAAGCATTTCAAAGATAAATACAATCGTAGCAAGATTCATTCATTCTTGAAAAGATTAAGATAACAACAGGGAAATTGCAAACACTACACACACCATACATTGGATAATTTTTCCTCTGTTATCTTCATTCAAAATCAAGAAAATGGTTACAACTAAAATCAAAGCAACAACTACTATTCACAAATTCCAACTTGCTTATAATTCTCGTAACACCTCTTATGGGCATACGAAACCTCTCTTTATACAAAATAAAAACAACTAACTTCTATCTAATTGTGGTTACATCGAGACTAGGGTTAATCTCTCAGGTCCTGTGTTCTCAGTTTGTCCGTGCGCATGATATTTCCTCTTTTGTTTTCTATCATCTTCGAAAGATTACAGTAATGGCCAGCATTTGAGATTCCAAATTGGTCCTCAGGTGTTGAGTTGTTCTTCCATGTGTACCTGCTGACGATGATCCTGCATCATACTCCCTTGGAAAAAATTCATGGACTCTTGTTCATGAGCTCCTACACCAGCCTTCCATGATTTTGGATATCAGCTTCACTCTCCCAACTGGCATATTCTATTGGATGTCCCTTCCACTTGACCAGATACTCAAAATAAGTCTTTCTTTTGGTCTTCTTACCAATCCTTTGATCAACGATCTTTTCCATCTGTGGTTTTTCTGCTATAGGCATTTGTTTCTCCCATTGAATATTCTCTTGATATTATGACTCCTCTGTGTCATCCTTCCTATAAGGATACAGGTCTGAGACATTGAATATGGAGATATGCCCACATCATCTAGAAGCTCGATCTCATAGGCATTTGCATCAAACTTCCTCAAGATCTTACATGGCCCTTTCTTCTTCATCTTTAGCTTGTTATATGTCCCCCTAGGGAACTTATCCTTCCTAGGATGTGCTAGAACCTGATCTCCTACTTCAAATTGGAGTTCTCTGCGATGTTGATCAAATCTGTGTTTGTATTCTTGGATAGAATTATGCAACTTCCCTCTGATCTGGCTATGGAGATTTTGCATTTCTGCAGCAAAATCTTCTACTCCAGCGCTCTTGATCTCACTCTGTTGTAAGTCTCTCAACTCAGACACTTCCCTGGGTTGCATTCCATACAATATTTAGAACGGGCTCTTTCTAGTTCTCTTGTTTTGTGAGTCGTTGTATGAAAACTTTTCTTGTGGTAGAATATGATCCCACTGATTATGGTGCTCAATGACTAGACTCCTCAATAAATTTCCCAAACTTTTGTTTACCACCTCAATCTTCCCATCTGTATGAGGGTGATAAGTTGAGCTGAAGGAAAAATTTGTCCCCAACTTCTTCCACAATGTTTTCCAAAAATGACCAACAAATTTCGTGTCTCTGTCCAAGACAATGCTTCTGGGTAGGTCGTGAAGTCTCACAACTTCCTTAAAGAACAGATTCGCAACATGTTTTGCATCAATGGTATTCTGGCATGGGATAAAATGTACCATATTTGAAAATCTATCCACCACCACAAATATGGAATCAAATCCTTTTTTTGTTGTTGGCAGTGCCAACACAAAATCCATGCTTATTGCATCCCAAGGCCTCTCTGGTATGGACAATGGTTGATACAATCCAGTATTCTGTCTTTTACCTTTTGCATGTTGGCAGATTCTACATCTGTTCACAAATTTTTGTTCTCATACCTGGCCAATTATATGAACTGCTCAACTGTGAAAATGTTTTATCATGGCTGAAATGTCCAGCCAATCCTCCACTATGCTTTTCCTTCAAATGGTTATCCCTCATTGAGAATTTTGGTATGCACAATTGATTGCCTTTGAACAACAATCCCTCTTGAATCATATACTCTTTCCATTGGCTTATATATCTCAGCACATGATTCAAGCATGCTTTGTATGCCTCCTTGAAGTCTGGATAATTGTTGTACATTTCCTCAAGGTGTTCGAACCCTAAGGTTTTTACCTAAAATTCCTCAAACATGCTCCTTGGTGATGGCCATTCTTTGATTACTTTCACCTTATCTGGATCCATCTTCAGTTCATTTGAAGAGATCACAAAACCCAAGTAAATGAGTTTTGTCTTCATAAAAGAGGACTTCTTCAGGTTTATCAACAACTTCTCCTGTTGTAGTCTCCTCATCACTAATGTCAAGTTCCTCAAATGCTCCTCCTTAGTCCTGTTAAAGATCAGTATATCATCTAGATACACAATCACGAACTTGCCAATGAAATCTTTTAGTATTTCATTCATCAACCTCATACAAGTACTCAGGGCATTGGTTAATCCAAATGGGGCAACAAGCCACTCATACAAACCTTCATTTTTCTTGAAGGATGTATTCCGCTCATCACCTTCCCTCATTCTGATTTGGTGATATCCACTTTTCAAATTTATCTTAGAAAAGAAATTTTCCCCACTTAAACAGTCCATCAAATCATCTATTCTTGGCAAAGGGAATCTATACCTGATAGTGATCTTGTTGATGGATCTCGAGTTTGTACACATTATCCATTATCCATCCTCCATATTTCTTTGGACTCAACACAGTTGGCACTGCGCATGGGCTCCATCTCTCTCTAACCAAACCCTTGTCTAACAATTCCTGGACTTGGTTCTTTACCTCCTCATTCTCTTGAGGTGTCAATCTGTATGCCACTTTGTTTGGCAGACTTTCTCCTGTTATCAAATCAATATGATGGTTGATACTTCTGATGGGTGGTAATGAGTTAGGCAACTCATCCACCATTATGTTGCAAAAATTATCCAACAATTCCTGAACTTCTTCGGGAAAATCATCCATCGAAGTACTAGTAAGGATAACTATGGGTTTCCTCACCACAACAAACTGCATCTCCTATTCTTTCTTAACTTCTTTCAGGAGCTCCTTCCCACTCATGAGAAGTATGCTTGTGTTGGCTTCCCCTTTCACTTTCTTTTCCTCTATTGGCAGCAACATATGTGTCCTACCATTCTTCTCCAAAGTGTATGTATTATTCCTCCCATCATGAATGGCATTCCTGTCAAACTTCCATGGTATTCCCAACAAAATATGGCATACATCCATGGGAATTACATCACACAGAATTTCATCTCTATATCCTCCTATCTTAAATTCAACCAAGAATTGCTTAGTAACCATTACCTGGTGTCCTTTCCGCAACCATGAGACTTTATATGGCTCTGGGTGTGCAGTTGTCTCTAGCACCAATTTCTCCACCATTTCCATGGATACTTAGTTATCCGTGCTCCCACTGTCAATTATCACCTTGCATACTTTGTCTTTAGTCTTGCAAGCTATCCTGAATAGACTGTTTCTCTACACTGGCCTTTTAACTTCTGCCTCTGGTTTTAATAGAACCTTTCTCATCATCAGGGATGTTCCATCCTCTACTCCTTCTGCTTCAACATTCCCTCTTTGTGCTTCTGAAATGTGAGCTTATCCTCCTTCTTTCTTTTTCTCGGGGCATTCCCAAGACATGTGCCATGTCTTTCCATAGGAATAACACCTTATTCCTCCTCTACCTCTTCCTCTAGAAGAGTTTCTTCCACCACCCTGTCTTCCTCAGGAACTTCCTCCTCTTTCCGAGTGATTGTGTGGAGTTTCAACCTCGCCCTTGGAATTATGCGATTTGTCATGGGCAACTCCCTTGCCTTTGTTTTGTGTTGATATTTTACCTCTACCTCGTTGGCTTTTTTTTCTGGATAACTTCTCTTCTGCCTTCAACGCAAACTGATAAGAATCCTCTGTTGTCCTTACTGACATCATGTTGATCTCATCTTGGATTTCATACCTCGGGCCATTTATATACCTAGAAACTTTTTCTTTGTCCCTCTCTCTTTGTCCAAATCTGATGTTAAGCTTGTAGAACTCCTCTGTTTATTCTTTGACTGTCATACCCTTATGTCTCAGGTTCTTTATCTTCTGTTTGCCTCTACTTCGCCTCTAATCTTGAAGTTCATCCCACCACAGTGTTGCATGTCCTTTAATCCTGGTGACAACATGTCTCACCCTTTTCTCCCTATCGACATCTTCATAATCGAAATATTTGTCCATGGACCTTATCCAATCCAGCAACTCTTTAGCATCCAAATTTCCTTCATACATTGGGACTTCTAACTTGGCTCTAGCTCCCAATCTAACAACTTCTCTTAGCAAGCATTCTTAGACAACGTGTTCCCCTGTATCTTCTTCGGCTTCTATATCTTCACTCTCTACATCACTGACGTCCCCAACATTAGGTGCTCTTCTTTGCGTTGCTTCCATCGCTTCCAACCTTGCAAAAATTTCTCGCATCTCTATTTATACAACGTGATTGGCTAAAGGTGGCTCCCCTCGTCTCCTTGGCGACATTGTGTTGACTGTCTCTTACACACAAAGTACAACTTCGAGTTATTTTTCTCCTTCTCCCGAAATCTACAGGAAAAAATCAGCTCTGATACCAATTGATGCAGACCCCCCCTTCTCTCCTAAGGACTGCGCGACCTCCTGGTCTAGGATCGATCAAGAAACTGAGTCTGATTGACTCTTTGGCCCTTAATAACCTCAAATCCACTTAATAGGCCCTCTTTCCCTTAAAGCACAGGTTATATGGAACCCGCAACTTTCTCCTTAACGCTTTTAAGCTTCAGCGCATTTAGGCTCTAGCTCTCCTAGTTAATCCCCTCCCTTTATGTGACCAAGGTTGTCACTAGTCACCTAATCGAAAGGCGTGTCACGACTTCGTGTATCGAGCCTTTGCCTGCGAGTCACTTCGACTCTCCTGACTTCCTAAATCCTGACAAAATCCTACCGCATGGTATCCCCTCTATTCCCCTTCACCGATGTGACCCTTCGCTATGACCGTGGGCCAATCTTTGAGCACTTTGTGATTTCGCATCTCATGAGTTCACACTTCACGAATCGTCTCCCTAGACACTCAACAGTCCAGATCTCTTCTCAAACCCACGGCTCAGATCGACTCTTCGCGGTTTCAGATTTCGTGAGTTCCCAGAACTCTTACCTCTGATTTCCCGAGTTGCGAAGTCTCGACCAAACCAGATCTACAATCCAAATTCCTCCTTCGATCAACAGTTGTGATCTTTTCGCGATTTCTTGTAACTTTTCCTTTGACTTCTTTGAGACACGAGTCAGTGAAATTCTGAGCTCCCGCCAAGTGTCCTCCTTGACGATGGACAGTCTCGATGATTTCAGAATGATCAATGGTTGTGATATTCTTGCAATTTCGTGTTTCGCAAATTCTCACAACTATGTTCTTTGACCTTTCCACCCTGCGAATCAGTGAAATGTTGATCTCTTTCCATGTGTCCTGTCTTGATGGACGGTTCCGATGATTTCAGAATTTCATGACCTTGTTCTTCCTATGTACATTCAAAGATTTAATGTTAGTGCACTTTACCTTGATTAGACGGCTATGATCCGTTTGCGCTCAGATCGAATGGTTGAGATCTTTCCTCCTCTTTACTTTCTCCTCGTTGTCTGGAAGTTGATCGGATGGTCCAGATCTTCCCTCTAAGCTAAAGCCTTCTTCAGACTTAGAATATTTTCGAAAGGATTTAAAGGCTTTGAACTTTATCCTTCCTGCGAGTCCATTTCTTAGATCTCGTTCGCGCTTCTTGGAAAGTGCTACTCCTCCTGAGCTTGATCTCTCCAAAGATTTCGATCTCTCAGGAACTTCTTTCTTTTCTGGGAAATTCCTCAAACTCAAATCCAAAGGTTCTTGGAAATAATTCTTTCTCACCCTCCTGACATTCTTCTGCTCTCATCCTTCGACTTCTTTACGGAGTCACTTCGACTCTTCATCGAATTCCAAGTCTGTGCACTCCTTGCAATAGATCTTTACACAAGATTTGAGTTCTTGCGATGAATGTGCACTCCTTGTGGCAGTCACTTTACACTTCCTACAAAGAAAGTCTTATGCTATTTCTTATGAGATTTACGATTCGAAACATACCTTGTCAAAACACTCCTTACAGACTATGTGCACTCCTTACACCGACTCATGAAGAAAATTGATTTAAATTCTTATGCAAGCATTTCAAAGCTACATACACTCGTAGCAAGATTCATTCATTGTTGAAAAGATTAAGACAACAACAAGGAAATTGCAAACACTATGCACACCATACATTGGATCAATTTTCCTCTATTATCTTCATTCAAAATCAAGAAAATGGTTACAGCTAAAATCAAAGCAACAACTGTTGTTCACAAATTCCTACTTGCTCATATTTCTCGTAACCCCTCTTCTGGGCATACAAAACCTCTCTTTATACAAAATAAAATCAACTAACTTCTATCTAATTGTGGTTACATCGAGACTAGGGTTAATCTCTCAGGTCACACGTGCTCAGTTTGTCCACGTGTGTGATCTTTCCTCTTTTGTTTTCTATCAGCTTCAAAATATTATAGAAACGGCCAATGTTCGAGATTCCAAATTGGTCCTTAGGCGCTGAGTTGTTCTGCCACGTGTACTTGTTGGCAATGCTCCTGCATCACTCTGTGATTCACATTGAAGATAAGTTTCCAACCTTTGCAATTCATACTAGGAGGGTGAAACCAACCTATGCTAGTCATGTTGGAGATATGTCAACAACCTTTGCAAGTAATCTTGAAGACAAGCAACCAACCGCTGCAAGTAATTTTAGGGGCACAAGTCTAGTTCTTGCTGGTCATACTGGAAAAATGTCACCAACCTCTACAAGTCATGTTGGAGAATACCTATCAAAATCTGGAATTCATGTTGGGAGCATGTCACCGGTCGTTGCAAGTCATGTCAGGGTCATTGATATTGTTGATAAACGTAGATGAATAGGATGTAATCCCAAGTTCCTGTAACACCCTGTTTCCCCCAGATTGTAAATATAACTGAACCGGCCAAGGACTATGGCAAAACTCATAAGTATGAATATGTGATGTAAATGGACCTGCAGGAAGAGGTCAATGAATGTAAATAACAA